>CM031890.1:10392267-10491267 GCA_018691285.1 Cucurbita argyrosperma subsp. sororia | reverse complement strand
TTTTTTTTTTTTGAACTATAACTGTATTTAGCTACCTATATTTAACATTTATTCATTAAATAATTATAAATTCTATCAAAATTAATGGAGTGCATCTAGAGTAACGGCCCACGAAAAAATTGATGTGTTAGTAATTTTAATGTTTGTTTGAATTAAGTCGAAAAAAAAAAAAAAAACAGCATTCAAACATGTAACTTTTCGTAGGTTTTAACCGATACAACCGACTTAGTTTAAGTGCATAAATTATTTTCAAAAAAACAAAAGTTAAAATAATCTACATGTCCATGTCAATAATAAATCTTGAAACTCAACCATAACCTCGAAAAATAACACACAACAATGAATCTACTTAGCCTCGCTCTCATTTGAATCACAAAGAAGCTATACGTACAAAAATGCTCTTATTTGAAACCTACTTGTAGAAATCTCATCAAATCTTATATCTTATTCAACCTTATCAAAGTGATGTGTTCTATCCGAGCCCATAGAGATAGCTTATTTCATCCCTTGGTAATCTAACCCTATTACTTTAATTGAACCTCATCCCTACTACTCAAAATATGTAATTCACCCACTCAAAGTTAGTTGGGGTTATACATGCACTTAGTTAATTGATCTCTAATCTCTTTAGTTGGGCAATAGGGAGGATCTAATAGGTATGGATAAAATCTCCCTCTTTGCAGCCTCTAATATAGTCTCTCGGCCTCCTTAATAGGTTGCATACATCTCTACTTCTAAACACAATTGAAGCTACCTTAGTAGCACCCTCTAATATACCACGGACTCTAAATAGGTTATATCGTATTCCTCTATACTTAGTAGACCCTCTTTTGTCAAGATAAATTCATAATCAAATGTTGAAATCTAATTGTCCATACATAGTACTAGCCAACCCATATGATCATAATCGACTACATTGGTTCAAAGATAAAAATATATAGTAAGCCAAGGGCTAAGACTCACTAAACATGCAAATATTATTCTAGGTCATAGTATAAAATCTAACAAATAAATTATGAGCATACACGATAATTCAACCACGTGAACATGCTCTCCAAAAAAATAAAATTTGGAAAATTCTTCGATTAACATTGATATCTACATGATAGAGTCATTTATACTTTGCCACAAGTCTCAACTTCAATCAGAGCAATTAGATTCAAAATCAGAGTCGCGGAAGTCCTTAAACGTGGATACTAGCTAAATCAATCAATTTTCCATTTTACTCGGTTTAGTCTTATATTCTTAGGCTAAATCAGTCATATGATAAACTTATAGTCATTTTTCTTCGAAGTCCTAGTTTATTCCTACAAGTATTTCTTCAAAAAAATATTCAAATAGTTACTTAATTGCTCGGACATGTTTCGGAAATTGGTTCCGTCTGAGAATATTTGTTAAAACCCCATCCCTAAATGGTGGTGAAAGCTTTCTCTTTATAATCATTTAGATAATCAAATAAATTGAAAAGGATACAATATATTTGTCTATAATAAAAGGCAAATATAATACTTATGGTAAGTCGTCAGGCAAATATCTAGATATTTGACTACAATAAAGAATCAAATATGGTACTTACGATAAACCGTAATAGAAGGCTAAATCTCCTCAATCATATTTGTCTGTAATAAATGGTCAAATATGATATATATGGCAAACCATAATTCATAACTAAATATTCTTAAAATCTTGCAAGCTGAGTGTCGGATTTGAATGAATGTGAAACTTGGATCTGAAAAATTCAAAGAGAGGTGGAAAAACACTTTTTGTGAAGATGTTAGTAACCTGGTTTGGAGAAGACATCTGACTGGGCATCATAGTATTCTTTTGGTCATCGAAAAATGTAGAGGGTTCATCGAGCAAGAGTAATGTTGACATGACAGAATATGATTAACCCATGAAGTAGAGAGAAAAACCCAAAGGAAGAAGGATAAGAGAGAGGGTCATTTGAAAGGCCTTGGAAAATCTCGAAATAGAACAAGAAGAGAGAGAGAATGAAAATTTTCTATAAGAATTTGGGCAAATCAAACATTGGAAGATATAGAAATTGCAATTAAAAAATGGAATGGGAATGAAACAAGAGAGAGAGAATGGAAATGGAGAAGGAAGAACCAAGCAATGAGGTGTTGAGAAACAACCATGGGTGTGGACTATTGAGACGCAAGAGAGCTTTAGAATTAAGTCCATGCTCTATTGTGAGAAAATGGCAAGAGAGAGAGGATTTAATGGAGAGATGAACAATAGAGAAAGAAGATGTCAGAAACAAAGAATGCAAGTTTCTTTATACAAAGAAAAAAAGAGGGGTCGAACCAAGACACTTGAAGTTGCCTACGTGTTCTAGTGGCTATCCAAGCTAGTTTCTTTATCAAAGTTGTTGATTTGACATCCATGAAACTCTAGATTCAATCTTCATAAGAGAGAGAGGGTTCAATGAAGGACAACTTATTTACCATTCAAATATTTTGAAATTGGAATGGGAAATAAGTTTCAAGAGACTACAAATATTTTGAAATTCGAATCACTATAAGATAATCATATTACTTATTTAGCCAAAAGTTTAAAACTAAACTTAGAAATATGGAAAGTTGATTGATTTAGCTAATATTCACGTTTAAGGATTCCTCGACTCTGATTTTGAATCTCGTTGCTCTAATTGAAGTTGAGACTCTTGGCAAAGTATAAATTACTCTATCACGTAGATATGAATTTTATTAGAAGAATTTTCTAAATTTTATTTTTTGGAGGGCATGTTCACGCGGTTTAATTATTTTGTATGCTCATAATTTATGGTTAGAGTTTCAAGATTAGAGATCAATTAACTAAGTGCACCTAGAACCCCAACTAACTTTGAGCGGTGTATTACACAATTTGAGTAGGAGGGATGAGGTTCAATTAAACTAATAGGGTTAGATTACCCAATGATGAATTAGCTATCTCTACGGCTTAGATAGAACACATAACCATAGTACTCTTCCACGAACCCCCGGAGAAGAACCCCTAACGAGTGACTTACTCTGTAATAATAGTGAAGAAGGCTTAGACTTATAGCCTTGATTGCTATATCTCTGTAATAATAGTGAAGAAGGCTTAGACACACTACTTCCCACTTGGATGTTCACATCTATGGACGTGAATTGGCTTACTTTATTGTCCAACTAAAATACACCGTATTTTATGGTCAACCTAAAACACACAGTACTTCCCTCCTACCTGTGCACATTAGTGTAGTGATATCATAGTACCCTTCGACAGTACTGAAATATGTTTATGTTCAATTTATCATAATTTTACTTATATCTGCCATCTTAATAAATTTCTACTTAAATATTCGCTAGCAAGTTTTACATGTGAATCTAGCAAGATTTACCTCTCTAATAGTCTCAATATAATAGAGAGCAATCTTCTTCCTTCTGATCTACTAAAATACTATGTAGACTCTTGTCAATCAAGGTAGGTTCACTATTAAATAGTAGTTTGTAGACCCTCTAATAGATCCCCTAATGGCACTACATAACATATATATCTAGGATAAAAAGACAAGAGTCAACTCCAGTACATCTTCTAGTACCTATACTACAACACAAAATTTGTCAAATTTATCAACTTCACCATCACCAAACAGCTCTTTTCTTGAAGAATCTTCAGTTGAGACACCACCAAGGAAGTATAAATCTTTAGTTGTCATATATGCATCATGTCAATGTGCTCTTACTCTTTTAAAATTTACAAGTGATGAGGAAGCAATTGAAAATAGAATTCATACGGCAAAACACTAGCCTCTCGTTCTAGACTATTATTGCAAAATTTGATGATTTTGAAACATATGATAAATAAAGATACAAAAGAAAAAACAATCACCGTCGAACCATTTTTGGGATATTGTTCATCATGTTACAAAACTTCAATATGATTTTAAGTACTTCGAGAGACCTCTTGAAGCGTATCAAATACTCTTTGACTTTGTTTAAGAGAATAAATTATTTTCAAAAAACAAAAGTTAAAATAATCTTAACATGTTACGATTTAGAAAATTTGTGTATAAGACAAAAATAATGATTCTATAAACCCTCATCAAAACTAATATATTTATAGGAAAACAAATTTAGTATTAATACTTATTTCCAATATTTATTTAATTAAGTTAAATTTAGTTTAGCAAAATTAAATTATGATGAAGAAAATTAGCTAGTTTGCCGGAGAGATTACGGGGAAGACTTAGGATCTTCTCTACATAAGTGTGCATGGGTTCAAACCCCATAGCCAGCATTAGAACAAAACAAGTTGTAAAGACATGTGTTGGTATGTGGAGATTGATAAAAAGCAAAGGAAAAGTCAATTAGTGTAGTGGTATCATAGTACCATTTCATGATACTAACTTTGGTTTGATTCCTTAGATGTGCATTTTTCAAACCTACTTGCAGGTCAATCGCCTTAAGTGCACTAAGAAGAGCCCAGATGGGTGACTATGGGTGACTTTACCCTCTACTATAATAGTAGTGAAGAGGCTTGGACTTTTATCGGCATAGAATTTGCTAACTTTATCGTTGAACTAAAACACACACTACTTCCCACTTGGATGTGTACATCTAGTATAGTGGTATCATATTACCGAGGTTCGATTCCCTCAAATGTGCATTTTTATAGCTTAGTCTTGTGGGCCTGATAGGGTTAGATTATCCATGCCAAACTTACTTTATGGGCCCTGCTTGGTACCCCCACGGTATTGACTGGTGGTTTGATTTTCCACGTGTGCATTTTTAAAGCCTACTTATAGGTCAATCGAGTTATGGGCATAGGGCTAGATCAACCAAGCCAACGAAAATGGCTAACCTGTGCATATTTTGTTGTTATGAATGTATAAAAAAGGAAATCATATTTAATTTTAGATATACTTTAAGATTGTTTTAGATATACTTTAAGATTATCTTTTCAACCGAGCTCAATCTAAACTTCTACTCACAAATTTAAGTAACCTTAATTGCATCAAAATATTAATGTATAATTTATTACTGCTTTAAGATTACCTATTCAACCAAGCTCAATCTAAACTTCTACTCACAAATTTAAGTAACTTTAATTGTATCAAACTATTAATGTGTAATTTATTACTAAAACTAAAAAATATACCTACAAAATGTTTGTTCTACTAGTAATACATCAATATTAATTGGGTTCGACTAAAACAATGCAACCTTTATCCAAACCAATGAATTTGATACAAAGCTATCTCCTAATAGAGGAATGCGCAATTATTCTTTGTTGTAAGATTCGGCTATATCAATTTGAACAGCGTTCGGCCACAGCTATAAATATTGAACACCACTTATTCATGAACAAAGTAAGTTTGATGAAACTATGTATCAAAGGTGTTCTCGAATGAGGTGTGGAGAAGTGTTTCCTTCAAATATAGTTCCAATTAAGAATGTCAATGAAGAAGAATTGCAAAAGGTTGGAAGGTTTGCTGTGGAAGTGTATAACAAGAATGGTGAACGTCTCATTTACTTGCGTGTGGTGAATGGTCTGTCTTATACGATTAATGGAGGTAGAATAAGAATTTTTATTATTGTGATAGAAGCTATAAATGAAGATGGTATTCCTTGGTCATATATTGCAAAGGTGGAGTACTATGTGTTTAATCCTATAATGTCCCAACTATCATTATTTGAAGATGTCCTCAAGGAGTTCAATAAGCATTAGACTGCTCTCCCTGCTTACACTAAGCCCTCTCTAGACTGCTCTCCCTGCTTACACTAAGCCCTCTCTCTATTTATGGAGGGTTAGTGTCTCTTAACTATTAAAATAGCATAGATTACAATAAAATAATCACATAATTTTATATATACACTTACCTTTTGATTTGGTCAAACTCAATTGTGCATATTAAGGTGTTAGTGTCATACACTTACCTTACCTCAAAATAATCACATAGTTCTCTGTGTATGGAGGTGTTAGTGTCATACACTTACCTTATGGCTAAGTGAATAGATCTACAACCGCGACCAACCTGCAAGCCAAGATCCACTACACAAAATAACCGAAATCTGCAACCTGCAAGCCAGCCCAAATCTGCAACCTGTAACCAACACGCCTGTAGCAAGCAACCCGTAATCAGCGCCTCATTGTGCCACATGTGGCGCTTGTAGCAAGAAACTCCAGTTTACGCGGCTCAGTTAGTTCGCTTGGCTTTTACTTGGCTCTGCAACTAAGAAATCAGTCCCTCAGCTCGATAAAGGAAATTTTGCTCAATTTTCATAGTTCGGACCATTTTCAAGTTAAAATTGACCTTGTTTAAGAAAATTAAGGTAAATATGAGGTTCAATTTCACGATTCAAGTTAAATTGAGTTAAGGAATTTTAGTTACTAACGAAACAAGATAACATTATAATAGAAAATGACAACCGACAATACTTGGAGAAATTTCAAGGGACGAAAAGCAAACGTACTTGAATATTAGGGAAATGTCGGTTAAGGCCAACCAAGTAGGTGACACTTCTATTGATTTGGTTATAAATTGTATGTTTTATGATGACATGTGGTCGTGGCTTCGCATGTGTCGTATACTCATATATTTGGATGATAATGAAATGATGTGTACGATATGATATGTGAACATTATGTTATACGTGATCAAATGATATGTTTACAATATGATGTGTTAAGATATTATATGCTTGACGACATGCTCGTGATGTGATTTTTGAATGTTATGATATATGATGTGATATAATATGTACATAATATGATATGATATGTTAGAAGACATGATAGTTTATGATATGTTTGAAGACATGATAATGCATAACTTCGATAAATGCATGAGAAATTATGATAAAATGATATAATATAAAGAAAAATGTTAGAGGAGTTGTTATACATGTAATGAAAGCCACAGATATAATATAAAGCTATGGATACCCCTTCTTCTTTTATGATGGTACAGACGCGTACACTACGAGGCAAGGAAACAATCATTATATTTATTATAATGCTACAATGAGGCACATTAACAACTCCTAAGGAAAACTCAATCATTATATTTATTATAATGCTACAATGGTTGCTATTCCTAACGGGTGTCCGACATTAACAACTCCTAAGGAATGCTCACCCTACTAGTGATTCATCTCCATCGCACCCGAGTGACTCGCACATCATCTCCGCTAGTTCCATTTTCACCATGTTGAATTTGAACCCAACATCGTGTTCTTTTGCCAGCTGACTCTGTGACTCGCCGACCTTTTTTAACCTCTCATCTCCACCGTTGTCCGCCACAACCGCCGTCAATTTCATGACAACCTTCTCTTCCTGATGACCTAAGAGAAGGGGGATTAGATTCATATGGTGACCTCCCTTCCTGATATTAAAATCCACACCGTGTAGTTTTCGATCATCTTCCTTTATAGCCTCAAGAATCGCGAGATTCGTAGCCATGAAAGCAAGCTTAAAGCAACCAGAAACATGCCGAATGTTCATTGCCGAAAATCTACACCATAGGTGGCAAAAATTCCGTTAGATTTATCCACGATTTTAGAGCGAAAACCATGTACTATGTTAATCTCTACACAGAACTACCTCTCGCATTCGAAATCTTAACAACCGGCGCAAGAATCTCACCACAACCTCCAATTTCCCCTTAGAAATGGTCGTCGCAACCTCGATTACAGACTATTTTCATGAATTGGAAGACGGAGAAGCCACATAGGACGACATAATGAAGAACAAGAAGATGAAGCAGAGGTAGTTGGTGAAGACGAAACTGGCTTTTGATTCGGCGGCGCCGTCAAACTAATTAGCTTATACATTGTCTCACACCAAGCACTAGTCGAACTCGTAATCACAGACGCAGCATCACTTCCATTATCGTCGTCGTTATCTTCAAGAAGCTATTTCTCCAACTCCTAAGGGAGATGATTCATCATCTTCTTCTTCGAGTCCAGATTCTACAAATCCGGAGGTCCACCGCCAGTGAAACCTAACTACATCTCTGCTAATCCTCTGTCTGATGTACTTTTTCTATCCTCCAAATCTCCCTTGATCACATAAGCAGAAGGTTGTGCCACATAAACCTCCTCATCCGAGTGGTTTTCTCTTTCTGCCACTTCGTTTTGCTGTGGTCTGCAGGTTTTAGTGAATTGTCGATGTATTCCATGATTTGAGCACAACTCAATAAACTCAGTAGATGTGAACTCTCGACCTCTATCAATTCTCAAACCTAAAATATTTGTCCCAGTTTCTTTGTCCACATTTCTTTTGAAAAGTTGGAACATTTTGAAGGCTTCTATTTCAAACAAACAATCTGTTGAGTCCTCCTTTTGTTCTATCATCTCTTTAACATATGACAACATATGACAGGAGAAGCAATGGTCATAAAAATTAAAACACTCAACATGAGTTTTGTTAAAACCTGGTCTCCCATGTCCTCGTCCTCTACCTCGAATTGTGCCACCTCCATGATTTGTTCTCCCTGTATTGCTGTCAACAGTGATCTTCAATGTCTGCTCTTCCACATTATGTCTTTGCAATTCATTAATTTGTCATGATGTCTAAATCGTTGGATTCTCTATTGCAGCAAGCCATGTAATCAAACTTTGAAGTCATGGAGCGCAGGATTTTCTCAATAATGCTAACATCAGTCATCTTTTCACCATGAAAACGCATTTTGTTGGCAATGGTGAGAGTATGAGAAAAGAAATCAGAAACAGTCTGACCTTCCTTCATATGAAGGGCCTCAAAGTCCTTGCGCAGAGCCTGTAGTTGTGCTCATTTCACCATTGTATTTCCTTGGAATTTTTCTTCATTGAATCCTAAATTCCTTTCGAAGTTTCTTTATCCAAAATAGTCTCCAGAATTTAGCGATTGATGGCATGGAAAAGGTAGTTTTTAGCTCTAAAGTCTTTAAATTTCTGATCTACTACCTCCATCTATTCATATGAGTATTCAGCAACATCTGCTACAGTTGAAATCCTAGAGTCAACTACTTGCCAATATTCTATGGAGCGAAGAAAGTTCTGAATTAACGTACTCCAATGATCGTAGTGACCAACAAATTTTGGTATTGCTGGTCGAACAAAGATGCCTTCAGTAGTCATCTATAGCTGCGGCTGAAAGAGTCAAGGCTCTGATACCAAATGATAAATTTAATGAAGATAAGAAAGAGACAAGACTCTGATACCAAATGATAAATTTAATGAAGATAAGTTTGCAGAAGGAAGGAAATTCGGTACTTTATCATGTGAAGAATGACTATATTTATAGTCAGTACAATGCTTAACCGAAGATAAAAATAAAATCCTAACAAAGAGCAGAATGTCATGCCAAAACAAAGAATTTAGCTTAAGATCATATCTATGATCTGATATGGACATAAGATCATATCAGTGATGTAATATTTAGTAACTAAAATACCTACAAGTACCGTGGGAGGGTACTATGATACCACTCTGGAGGGAAGTACTGTCTTTTAGTTGGACCATAAAGTTAGCCAATTCTATGGTTTGGTCAATCTAGCCCGCCTCTTTACTACTATTATAGAGAGTAGTAAGACACTCATTAGGGGTTTCTTCTAGTGCACATAGAGTAAGACACTTATCACCGATCAACACCGTGGGAGGGTACTATGATAGCACTACACTAGTTGTGTCATCCAAGTGAGAAGTAGTGTGTGTTTTAGTTGTACCATAAAGTTAGCAATTCTATGTCTTGGTTAATCTAGCCCATAAATCTAAGTCTCTTCACTACTGCCCGATTAGGGATTCTTCTAGGTGCACTCTTTAGGGGTTCTCTTCTCCTAGGTGCACTTTCGACTAATTTCTAATCTCTTTATTTCATAAAAGGGATTAGAAGGTTGACCTACAAGTAAGCTTGAAAAAAGCACATTCGAGAAATTTAACCCTAGTCAGTACCGTGGGAGGGTACTATGACCTACAAGTAAGCAGCACATTCGAGAAATTTAACCCTAGTCAGTACCGTGGGAGGGTACTATGATACCACTACACTAGATGTGCACATCGTAGGGAAGTGCTCAATCTAGCCCGCCTCTTCACTAGGAGACACCCCACCATTAGGGGTTCTGTAGGTGCACTTTTCTTGAAAAATGCACATTCAGGGGGTCTTTTAGTTGGACCATAGTTTCACTACTATTACAGGAGAGTATGATACCTATATTGAGGAAGATTGACATTCGGGGAATCAAACCCCGGTCAGTACTGTGGGAGGGTACTATGATACCACTACACTAAATGTGCACGTCCTACTTTGTCTTTTAATTGGACCATGGTCAATGTAGCACGCCTCTTTACTACTATTACGAGGTAAGACACTCACTAGGGATTTCTTCTAGGTGCACTTTTCTACTAATTTCTAATCTCTTTATATTGACCAACAAGTAAGCTTGAAAAATGCACATCTAGGGAATCGAACCCCGATCAACACCTTGGGAGGGTACTTTGATAGCACTACACTAGTTGTGTTTAGTTTGACCATAAAGTTAGTTTGACCATAAAGTTAGCAATTCTATGTCTTGGATAATCTAGCCCATAAATCTAAGTCTCTTCACTATTGTCCCTTCTAGGTGCACTTATAGCCACTTATTTCTAATCACTTTAGTTCATAAAAGTCATTAGACAACATAAAAATATTAGTAGATGATGTCAATCACTTATATATCTCTATAATGCTGGCTATGGGGTTCAAACCCATGCGCACTTGTGTGCAGAAGATCTTAAGTCTTCCCCTTAACCTCTCGGGCAAACCAACTAATTTTGTTTACCAAAATTAAATTTAGCTTAAACTAAATTTAAATTAATTAAATAAATATTGAAAATAAGTATGAATACTAAATATATATAAATATTATGCGTTATATGAGAAAAATTATTTGAGAAAATATATTAGAAAATGATAAGAGTTGGGGCATCATACGGTTAAACAAACATAGTACTTCACCATTCTTGTTATACCTTTCATTGCCTTCCGATTTTTGCAATTATGACCAAGGAAAACAGTACAATCGTCATTTAGTAGCTTCTATCACAATAATAAAAATTCTTAATCTCTTTATTTCATCTTAAGTCATTATACGATTGACCTACAAGTAAGCTTGAAAAATGCACACCCGGGGAATCGAACCCCGATCAGTACCATTGGAGGGTACCCACTACACACTAGATGCGCACATCGGAAGTAATGTATGTTTTAGTTGGACCATAAAGTAAGTTTGGCATGGTTAATCTAGCCCTATCACTTCACTACTATTAGAAGATTGACCTACAAGATCGAACCCCAGTCAGTACTCATAAAGTAGTCAGTGGGAAGTAAGCTTGAAAAATGAACATCTGTGGAATAGAATCTCGGTCAGTACCGTGTGAGGGTACTATGATACCACTACACTACATTGCACTTCCAGGTGGGAAGTACTGTGTGTTTTAGTTAGACCATAAAGTTAGCCAATTCTATGGCTGGGTCAATCTAGCGCTATGAGGCCCATAAGTCTAAGCCTCTTCACTACTATTTTCTCTTGATTGCATCTAAGAAATTAGACAATTGATTTACAAGAAAGCTTAAGAAAATGCACATTCACAGAATCGAACCATGATTAGTACCGTGGGAGAGTCTATGCTGTTGGGATTTATGCCATAAAGCCTCGATTAATACCACGGGAGGGTACTATGATACCACTACACTAGATGTGGGCCATTGACTTTTCCTTAGCTCTTTATCAATACTTTTTATAAATTAAAAACTAACAATATACTAAAATAAAATAATAAAAAAATCAATAAATAGTTAGATGTTGTTTCAAAGCAATTATATATATCGTGGAAATTGAAAAAATATTAAACTGTCTCCACATACCAAAACACTCCTCCTCTGTGCAGAAAATCTTAAGTCTTCCCTTTAACTTCTCAAACAAACCAGCTAATTTTCTTCATCAAAATTAAATTTAACTAAACTAAATTTAAATTAATTAAATAAATATTGAAAATGAGTATGAATACTAAATTTGCTTTCCTAGATGGATCATTTTTGTTTTATATACAAATTTTATAAATCGCAACATGTTAAGATTATTTTAACTTTTGTTTTTTTAAAATAATTTATTCTCTTAAAGTAAGTCGGTTGTATCACTTAAACCAATAAAAAAGTTACATGTTTGAATGCTGTTTTTTTCGACTTAAAAATATATATAGAAAATGACATATAGAAGAGAGAGAAATGTCGCAAGAGAATCGCGCAAGTAATCAGGCGAAGAATAAATGATACGTCATATATGGGTCGTCCAAAACCCGCGTGATAAAAAGTTCTAGACTTTTAATAACATGGACTGTTACGATGTATGAAAAACATTGTAGAATGACTACGATAGCGTTTTTAGTAAGCTATTGTATCTAATATTTTTTGGAGTGTTAATTAGAATTTTTATACTCCTCCATGCTATTGTTTCTAAACTTACATGACTTTTAGCAGTGAGACACAGTATCAAAGAATCAAGAATATGAGTATCAGATTTGAAATAGGTTTGAGTCATGTATTGGCTCTTGTAATTTTTTTACTATATTTTATTGTTTTAAAAAATATTGTATCACTAGATCTCTACATAGATACCAAAAAATTATTCACATCAATCTCATTTTAATGTCAATAAGGAATCTTTAGACTCTTGATAATGATTGCATTTATTTTGAGTTTCTTTTTTAGAAAAGAATTTACTAAAAATGGAAATAAGTTCTTGTGTTCGATATTGAAGAAATAAAATAAGGTTGTCATTTTGTTGAACCGAAAAAACTTGTTTAACCATACAATTTAAACATGTTTTGGTGGGGTTAGATTTTGAGGGGATAAAAATAAAAAACTAAAAATAACTAATTGTGCATATATAAATACATCTCCCATATCTCCAATCAAGTCATTCCAAAATTTATTTTTGTATTAGTTTTTGTTATCGATAATCATCATGTCGAAGGGAACCATGATTATTTTAATTGTGGTTCTCTTTGTTAGTATTGACATGATTGAGATAACAAATGCAACACAATACATCGGTTACGACCCTTTGAAAGGCAACCTTAATCCTGGATGTAGCCCAAAACATCCTGAACTTTGTAAATTAACTCCTGCAAATCCATATGGAAGAGGTTGTAATACAATTGAACGTTGTAGAGGAGGTGATTCCAGCGATATTGATGAAAAAGTTGTTGTAGACGATAATGCATCGAATAGCCCAGCAATGGATCGTGACGGAGAACCTAATTTAAACTGAATTGTGTAATAAACTAAATTATTGTTCTTTTATTCAAATTTTTATTCATTGAGAGATGTTATTTTAAAAAAAAATTAATATTAAATTCATATATTCTTAAGAATATTAATATTAATTCCATATAATTTATAGTATATTTCAAGTCATGACATTCGTAAGGTAAATTTCTTTACAAACTCATCAAATCATAGTGTAACTTAAATTTTTTTTTTTTTTTTTTTTTTTTTTTTTTTTTTTTTGTTGTTGTTATTAATACATACTACATAACTCTTTCTGTTATTAATTACAAATCTATTACAAAATCTTTATTTTGAAAGGTGAATAAGAGAAGAAAAGTTCAAATATTTTGAAATTCGAATGGTAAATAAGTTTTCCTCCTCAACGGATAACTCTGTATACATTGGCTTATAATTCAGCCACTAGAACGCGTAAGCAAACTCAAGTGCCTTGGCTCTATCCCTCTCTTTTTTCTTTGTATATAATACACCGAAAGAGCCTGCCCCTACTACTTAAAAGAGAATGAATGCTGGAGCTTGAAATCTTCTTCGATACCAGCCTCAAGCTAGAAGACTATGAGCCGATCCAGCTGATGGAAAAGAATTGGGAAGAGAACATGGATGCATCTCTCTTTGATAATGTTTGTCTTTGAAGATGGGAAATTGAGCCAATAGGGTTGATTTGGTCTTCCACTCTAGAATTGGTACCTCGCGGAAGAGTCCAGACCCATGCATCCGAGTCAGAACCAGAGTCCGAGTCTGAAACCGAGTCAGAGTCTGAGTACAACTCTTCCTTGTATCAGTCTGAGTCTACTAGTGAATCTCCTTTTAAAGAGGTGATCAACCTCTTCTTCCTTTTATCCTTTGAACAAGGTCTCTCAGTAAGCAAGTATTGGGTGGGCTACAACCTCTTTCTTTTCTTTTCCGAACAAGCTACAGCTTTTGAATCGAAGCCAGGTCACTCTTTCTAAAGAGAGAATAAAATCAGATTATGAGAATGAAATCTTCGTCTTCCGGGATTCTCTTTTCTAAGTGCCGCGCTTACTCAATGCCAAACCAATGAAAAGAGTCGTCCTAGTCCACCACAGCTGAATGCGTACTTTTCTAGTTAGCTCGCCGACAAAGAAGGAAAGAAAGCAAAATGACTTGCTTCAACTGAAGAAAGGAATGTCCCATGACTCAGGCATGAGCTTGCTGCGGATTCGGCGATAAGAACTGACTCGGCGACAATGAGGTTTTAAATCAGTCTTTGATCTTGCACTTTCATTTCAAGTAGTGCTTGAGAGAGGAAATGGCAAAGCCAAGAACCAAGCTGATTGAATGAATGAAAGCTAACAATTTCATTGCCTCACAGCCTGAATGCCTGCTTCCCGCTCCGAATCTGGATGACTGAATTTCCTGTGCCCTATTCACTCTCTTCCTTCTCATTCATTGATCTAAACCAACTCTTGCTTGAAAGGACATTTAGTTGAATTAATAAGGGGCTTCAACTCAAAATAGAACATTCGTTTCGCAATGCTAAGGCCGATATCTTTCACCCAAGGATGAGTTCGATCCATTAGTTCTTCTGTATGACTTCTTTTTCTATTTAGTGGAAAGCCTGGTTTAAGTTGGGGTGTACCCATTTTTTTCATACTCGATAGGATAGAAGGGCCGATAAAGAAAGAAAGGTCAGTCGGCGAGCCCTACGGCTATTTATTCAAAAAAGAGATTGTCACTGCCTTCTTAAGAGTTAGTTATATTCCGCAAAAGCTTCTTCTCCAGATTCCACAAGAAAGGGTTCGGATCATTAGGCTTTGCCCAACCCCCCCTCAAGGATCGGCGGAGTCAGGTAGATCAACAACTTGTACCCCTGGAAAAAAAATATCCCATCACTAAACCTCAGAATATCCCATCCAAGGTCTTAGTCGAGACTTAGCTTTACGCCCTTTGGTCTTTCATTTTTCGTTTTAGTCAAATGTCCCCGGCTGCTGCAAGGCTATCTTTCTTTCATTCAAATTTTCAATGATTGACATTCCTCTGTATTTTGTTGTGCTCAGCGAACGGATAAAGCCTAGCAGGATGGGAAGTCACATCTCTTTCGGAGTGGAATCGGGAATCCTACTCTAAATTAGAATCGAATCACGCGCTCTCAAAGAACGAAAGACTCCATGTATTGTATTCGTTCGTCAAGGAATGTGTACTAGCCCCTATTGGAACTCCAATCAGGGTAATTCGACTTCTACGTACAAGTGGACCAGCCAGTCCGTCCGACCGTCTGGTAATTGATTATGTATTCAAGGTCGTCCTAGCTTTCCAATTTCTCTGTCCTAACAGTGTTCGAAGCCCTTGCTTTAGATTCTTTCTTTCCTATCTCTTGAGTGTGGTATGAGTCTAAGTGTATTAGAGGTGTATAAAGAATTTACTTTCGTCTTTTGTGTAATTAGATTCTACTTGATTTGATTTGCCAAGGAAGAACGAAAAGGATTCTTGCAAGCGGGCAAACTTGAGCTTTTTCTTCCATGCTACTTTTCTATCCCGGATCTAGCCGGATTCGAAGCTGATGCCAACAACGCTCTGGCTGCAGGTCGCTTTAGGTTTCATTCCAACACCTCAGTGTGTTGCAAGGGTGATAGATCCGCTTCGGGAGACTATGGTCCCCAAAGAAAGATCCGATCTGTCCTCCAGACTGCGCTTTCGCATACCGGAAGAGATTTGAATGAAGACTCTTTCTAGAAAGGAAAGGATGGATGCGCCAGTCTCTCTCATAAAAAGGTACTGTCAGGTCGCTCTACCCCTCTCTGTTTCTGACATCTTCTTCCTTTGTTGTTCATCTCTTCTTCATAGCCACCATTGAATCCTGTCTCTCTTGCCCTTTTCTCACAACAAGTCATTGCCTTAATTATGAAGCCTCTACCTTGAGTTGTTTCTCAATACCTAATTGCCTATGTTATTCATTCTCGTTTCTATTCTCTCTCTTCATTCCCATTCCATTTTTAATAGTAATTTCTATATCTTCCCCGGTTTGATTTGACGGCATTCTTATGTAAATTTTTCATTCTCTCTTCATTCCCATTCCTTTTTTAATTGCAATTTCTATATCTTCCAAGGTTTGGTTTGACTGAATTCTTATGGAAATTTTTCATTCTCTCTCCTTTTTTGTTCTATTTGGAGATTGACCAAGACCCTTCCAACGACCCCCTCTCTCTTCTCCTTCTTCCTTTGGGTTTTTCTCTCCTACTTGGTGGGTTAATCATATTCTGTCAAGTTAACATCCGTGCAGCCCGTTGAACCCTCTGCAGTTTTCGATATCAAAAAAAAAAAAATACTATGTTGTCCAACCGGACGTCTTCTCCAAACCATGTTACTAACATCTTTACAAAAAGTTTTTCTCGACCTCTCTTTGAATTTTTCGGATCTAAGTTTCACGTTCATTCAAATTCGGCGCTCAGCTTGCAGGGTTTTAAAGATATTTAGCCTTCTATTACGGTTTATCATAGGTACCATATTTAATCCTTTATTGTAGTCAAATATCTAGATATTTGCCTCCTATTACGGCTTATCATATTTGCCTCCTATTACGGCTTATCATATTTGCCTCCTATTACCATATTTGCCTCCTATTACGGCTTTTAAATATATTGTATCCTTTTTAATTTATTTATTTATTTGATTATCTAAATGATTATAAATAGAGAACTTTCACCACCATTTAGGTGGGTTTTAACAAATATTCTCACAGGTAACCAATTTCTTAAACACGTCTCCGAGCAATTAAGTAACTATTTGAATATTTTTTGAAGAAATACTGGAATAAACTAGGACTTCCAAGAAAAATGTCTATAAGATTATCATATGACTAATTTAGCCCAAGAATTTAAGACTAAACTTAGTAAGATGAAAAGTTGATTGATTTAGCTAGTATCCACGTTTAAGGACTTCAACAAACTTACCTTTTGTGCCCTTTTCATATGCGTCGTCGTCAGTAAACGAAGTTGAGATTTTAGGTTTCCTAAACGTTCGTACATATGTGATTATTGGCACTTTTAAGCTGCAAAACTCCGCAAAAGTAAGGAAGGAAGGCAAACAGAGAGGAAAAAAAGGACAAAAATCGGCATCGAAAATGACAAACAGAGGAGAGAGAAATGTCGCTAAAGAATCGCGCAAGGAATCGGGCAAAGAATAAAGGATCCGTCATATTTCGGTCAGTCCTATCTGTGACCCGAGGCCCAAAACCCGCGTGATAAAAAGTTCCAGACTTTGATAACATGGACTCTCATGACGTATGAAAAACATTGTAGAATGACTACGATAGCGTTTTTAGTAAGCTATTGTATCTAATATTTTTTGGAGTGTTAGTTAGAATTTTTATACTCCTACATGCTACTGTTTGTAAACTTACATGATTTTGAGTAAGACAGGATCAAAGCATCCAGAAGATGAGTATCGGATTTGAAATAGGTTTGAATCATGTATTGGCTCTCGTACTTCTTGACTATATTTTATTATTTTAAAAAATATTGTATCACTAGATCTCTACATGGATATCAAAAAACTATTCACATCAATCTCATTTTAATGTCAATATGGTATCTTTAGACCCTTTGTTTATTTTCAGTTTCTTTTTTAGAAAAGAATTTACTAAAAATGGAAATAAGTTCTTGTTTTGATATTGAAGAAATAAAATAATGTTGTCATTTTGTTGAACCTAAAAGTTTGTTTTACCATACAATTTAAACGTGTTTTTGTTGGGTTAGAGTTTGATGGAATAAAAATAAAAAACAAAAAATAACTAATTGTGTGTATATAAATACAACTCTATATATATCTGATCAAGTCATTCCAAAATTTATTTTTGTATTAGTTTTTGTTATGGATAATCATCATGTCCAAGGGAACAATGATTATTTTAATTGTGGTTCTCTTTGTTAGCATTGACATGATTGAGATAACAAATGCAACACAATACATCGGTTACGACCCTTTGAAAGGCAACCTTAATCTTGGATGTAGCCCAAAACATCCTGAACTTTATAAATTAACTCCTGCAAATCCATATAAAAGAGGTTGTAATACAATTGAACTTTATTGAATAAAGTGAATTTTACGATCATTAATCTAAATCCAATAAACTAAGAATACTCTGGCTATAGTATGATTACTTAAACTATATGTAGGACATAAGAGTGGATCAAGTTCAAGTATATAGTCAAAATGATGGATGGTATAGGGATAAGGCTGAGTACCTTATCTTGGGGACACTATGGATGCGCCACAATTTTGTATATGATATAAACAATGTGATCACTAAATTGTAATTGTGGAGACATGTGAGTGGGGGCGTCCTATGCAATGAGTATTGTATAAGATCGGACCATGAAGAAAATAACTCGCTTTATAATGTCGTTTACTGTTGAGATTGATTTTTCACTCGATGACCTATGTAACTCGACCTTAATCCTGAGCTAACTATGAACTCTTGTTTATTTAGAATTATCCTTAGATTTGTATGGGTGAGAGTGGCTCGAGTTCGCCGACTCAATAAGGCTCCCATTTCAAGGGTAAGACTTGGTGAATAGCTGGGGACATAGGGTGCAAGATAGAATTCGCTCCTACCCGCTTTTAGGGATAGTAGAGAGGTTGTTCCCTTAAGTACTGACTCCAGGTCTTGAACAAGGGATCCCACCCTCTCATTGGCCCGAGGGGGATTCGGTTTGGTGGTTGGACCACAAACCAATTGTTCATGAGAGGATCAGTGGGACTTAAGGAACAAGAAGTAACTTTAGAGGTAAGACGGTAAATTGACCCAGCTCTAGTTACAAGCAACCTGTGAAGGATCGACTTACTAATCATGGTTATATCAAATGGACAGAAATATATCTATAGTGAGGGGAGTGCAACTATTAGGCTATAGTGAAGTGTCCTAGTAGTTAACGAATGTTGTTTAACAAGGTTAATGAGTTTAGGCGGTTAATCTCGAATCGTTGGAGCCTATGATCTGTAGGTCCATTGGGTCCCTCTGCTAGCTCATATCAGACTAAACCTTAGAACACTGTGATGACTGAGTTGGAAGTGTTCCAATTCAAATTAGGGAATACATGCTAAATATATACCATATATTTAACAGATTTTTGTTTTAATTATGAATTAAAAAAAAAAAAGAGAGATATTTAAATAAGATTTAAATATTTTAATTATGAATAGTAATTCATATGTGTCCGAAATCGAAATGATTGGAATTGACATTTTATTTAATGTTAAATATTAATTAAATTTTTTAATTAATCATTTAATATTATTTTGATTTGAAATTAATTGTTGAATTAAAATTAAAAAAAAAGTGAAAATGTTTACTTCACTTAATGGAAATATTCATGTTCGAGTTAGTGGAATATTGAGTGTCAGGTTTAACCAAACATAATCCTACAAATTTTAGTGGAATTTTGAATGTTAAAATTTGGTAATCTCACATTTGCAAGAACACGCAACTATGACTATAAATAGAGTCATCAACCTACATGGAAATTTTTCTTCAAAAACTTTGAGAAAATCTCTCAAAACTCTCTCTTTACCTATACTAAATTCCTATCAAGTTTCATTACTCACCGGATTTCACAATCCCGTTCTAAGGCAGGAGAATAGTAGGGAAGACACTAGTGGTGGTTCGAAACCGGTTCGTTAAGAAAAAGAAATTTGAACTACAGAAGGTTAGTATTCAAACTCATTGAGTTTTAATGCTTCTCAACATGCTAGCTAATTTACTATAATTGATGTACTTAGAGTGCCTAAGAACCAAATTGCTTGCGCACGTGTTATAGTAACACCATCACTTTGGATCTTCTTCTGCTTATATTTATTTGACCATTTGCCCAATTTAAAAGTGCTTTCGAGTGGCTAACTAAGATGAATCAAGGCCATAGTTGTCCGTTTATATCTAAAATTGGAGAAATTATTTTTGAAGGCTACCACAAGGACACCTTAAATTGTTGTACCATGAGATGTATGAGAGAAAAATAATAAAAGTATTTTAATGATTTCTTAGGGATGTCATTTTTATAGTTAACATCTTACCACTCTTAAAGTATAGTCACATTCTTATGCAGTTGCTTCGTAATTAATTTTTCTTAAAATTGACACAAATGTATATGCATATTTCATTTTTTTTTTTAATTATAATACGTCTTTAAGTTTTTGTTACTAATTTCAAATCTATTACAAAATCTTTATTTTTGGTGTATTATTTTATGCATTTTCGTATTAGATTTGAGCATGTGAGTCAATATTAATATATTTACATTGATAATTTAGGTATGGAATACGGTCACCATTAGAACGAAAGGATCTCTTGCATACTGGCGAGGATTACCTTAGGTTCCTTCTCATGTATCATAGTGACTTAAGGCACCCCTTGCGCAAGACCGAGGAAGGATCTAGACATACATGAAACCTAGAGCCAACAAAGAAGAAAAAACAAACCCTAAGTTGTGAACCTCAGAAGGATTGAGTACTCCTTCAAAGAAGTATACTGAGGGTAGTTGAACAGTGACTTACCAAGTTGGTATAACCTTTTAGCAATGGGTGATCGTTAAAAATAGTATTGAGCACATAGCCTAAGTTTTTGTTCATAGGATTAAGTCCGACGAGACCTATAAGTAGGTATACTCATCCCATGTTATTCTTCTTTCTTTTTAGATCAAGTGTGGACCACTGTTGAGGGTGGGAGCATGGGAAGCCGTGCAACTTCATCTAGCCATCTTCCTTCTTGTCATTTTATTATTATGTTTTGATTTGACTTTGCATATATTACCTTTGAACTATTTTTATGTCTGTTTTTTTAACTATTTTTATGTCCATTTTGAATGCGTATTTAAAATTAAAATTTCTTGTCTGTCCTTTTACAAAAGAAAATTTTACCGTCATTTTTTCCCTTGAGTATATAGCTACTTATGATTCGAGGTATCTAGAATTGGGTCGTTACAATTTGATATCTCAGTTCTAAGTTGATTAAGTCCAATAGATAATTTTCTTTAGATAGAGAGTTAGTGTCCCTTGGGGCTTGGCTCATAGTGTAACCATCAGTTAACAAAATAAAAAAATTTAGTAGTCGTAAAACTCTAGTTTTCCAGCGACCGTCGAAGTTTTCGTGACCCACGCAGACGGTATTGAAAATTAAGTCGTTACAAAAAATCAGGTGGTTACAATTTGATATCACAGTTCTAGGTTGATTAGGACCTATAGATAATTTTCTTTAGATATAGATAATTTGCTTGGCTTATAGTGTAACAATTAATTGAAAAAGAAAAAAAATTTAGTCACCGGAAAGTTCTCTAACGACCGTCGAAGAAACACGCTCCACGACAGGCCAAAATTACCACAGACACTTCCCTCAACCTTCAACTATCGCCACACGATCCAAAATACCTATTGAGAAGAGAAGATAAACGAAAGAAATATAGGGAGAGGGAGAGAGAGAGAGATCCAAACTTTCTCAGCGAGATACAATTCGATCAACCCGACATCATGGTAGGCCAAAATTGCCTCAGATGCTTCCCTCAACCTTCAACTATCGCCACACGATCCAAAATACCTACAGAGAAGAGAAACGAAAGAAATATAGGGAGAGGGAGAGAGAGAGAGATCGAAACTTTCTCAGCGAGATACAAGACGATCAACCCGACGTCAAAACAACTGAGTTATACCGCTAACGAGATCCCGGACGACCACACATCAACCTAAGGTACATTTTGTGCTCTTTTCATACGTGTCGTGAGTTATACCGCTAACGAGATCCCGGACGACCACACATCAATCTAAGGTACATTTTGTGCCCCCTTTTCATACGTGTCGTGAGTTATACCGCTAACGAGATCCCGGACGACCACACATCAATCTAAGGTACATTTTGTGCCCTTTTCATACGTGTCGTCGTCGGTAAATGAGGTTGAGATTTTGAATTTCCTAAACATTCATAGATCTGTGCACATCCGGGAAATCAAACCCCGGTCAGAATCATGGGAGGGTACTATGCTACCATTACACTAGATGTGCACATCCAAGTGGGACGTAGATGTGTATTAGTTGTATTAGTTGGACCATAAAGTTATTACGGCACGGTCAATCCCCTATCAGGTCCATAGGTCTAAGCCTCTTCACTACTCGATTATATAGAAAAATATTAAACGGTCTCCACATACCATAACACGCCTTTTCAACTTGTTTTGTTCTAGTGCTGGCTATGGGGTTCAAACCCATGCGCACTTATGTGCAAAAGATCTCAAGTCTTCCCCCTTAACCTCTCGGGCAAACCAGCTAATTTGTGCACTTTTGTGCAGAAGATCTAAATTTAAATTAATTAAACAAATATTGAAAATTAGTATGAATACTAAATTTTCTTTCCTAGAAGGTTCATAGTATGATAATTTAGCCTTCTATTACGGTTTATCATAGATACCATATTTGATTGTTTATTGTAGTCAAATATCTAAATATTTGCCTCCTATTACGGCTTACCATAAGTATCATATTTGTCTTTTATTGTAGGCAAATATATTGTATCCTTTTTAATTTATTTGATTATGTAAATGATTATAAATAGAGAACTTTGATCAACATTTATGTATGATGGGTTTTAAAAAATATTCTCACAGGGAATCAATTTCTGAAACACGTCCGAGCAATTAAGTAACTATTTGAATATTTTTTGAAGAAATACTTATAGGAATAAACTAGGACTTCGAAGAAAAATGACTATAAGATTATCATATGACTGATTTAGTCCAAGAATTTAAGACTAAACTCAGTAAAATGAAAAGTTGATTGATTTAGCTAGTATCCACGTTTAAGAACTTCTGCGACTCTGATTTTGAATCTAATTGCTCTGATTTTGAATCTAATTGTTCTGATTGAAGTTGAGACTCCTGGCAAAATATAAATGACTCTATCATGTTTATATGAATGTTATTAAAAAAAAAAATTCTAATTTTTATTTTTTGGAGAGCATGTTCACGTGGTTGAATTATCCTGTATGCTCATAATTTATTTGTTAGATTTTATAGTATGACCTAGAATAATATTTGCATGTTTAGTGAGCCTTAGCCTTTCCTTACTATATATATATATATTTTTTATCTTTGAAACAATGTAATCGATTATGATCATATGGGCTTGCTAGTACTATGTATGGACCATTAGATTTCAACATATGATTATGAATTTATCTTGAATAATGAGGGTCTACTAAGTATAGAGGAATACGACTAACCTATTTAAGGTCGGTGGTATATTAGAGAGCGCTACTAAGGAAGCATCAATTGTGTTTATAAGTAGAGATGTATGCAACCTATATAGAACACATCACCTTGATAAGGTTGAATAAGAAATAAGATTTGATGAGATTTCTACGAGTAGGTTTAAAATAAGAGCATTTTTGTATGCATAGCTTCTTTGTGATTCAAATGAGAGCGAGGTTAAGCAGACTCATTGTTGTGTGTTATTTTTCGAGATTATCGTGGAGTTTCAAGATTTATTATTGACATGGACATGTGGAGTATTTTAACTTTTATTTTTTGAAAATAATTTATGCACTTAAACTAAGTTGATTGTATTAGTTAAAATCTACGAAAAGTTACATATTTGAATGCTGTTTTTTTCGACTTAATTCAAACAAACATTAAAACTACTAACACATCAATTTTTTCGTGGGCTGTTACTCTAGATACACTCCATTAATTTAATTTTGATAGAATTTATAATTATTTAATTAATAAAAGTTAAATACAGTTGGTTAAATGATATTAAATGATAAAAGTGGTCGTCAAAAAAGTAATTTTAAGTCGATTAAACTAAAATTTTAAAACTATGTCTTCTAACGTATCGTATCATATCATATATCATAACATTCAAAAATCACGTCACGAGCAGGTCGTCAAGCATATAATATCTTAACACATCATATTGTAAACATATCATTTGATCACGTATAACATAACATTCACATATCATATCGTACACATCATTTTATTATCATCCAAATATATGTGTATACGACACATGCGAAGCCCCGACCACATGTCATCATACAACATACAGTTTATAACCAAATCAATAGAAGTGTTACCTACTTGGTTGGCTTTAACCGACATTTCCCTAATATTCAAGGACGTTTGCTTTTTGTCCTTTGAAATTTCTCAAAGTATTGTCGATTGTAATTTTCTATTAAAACGTTCATTTTGTTTCGTTAGTAACTAAAATTCCTTAACTCAATTTAATTTAAATCGTGAAATTGAACCTTATATTTACCTTAATTGTCTTAAACAAGGTCAATTTTAGCTTGAAGATGATCAGAACGATGAAAATTGAGCAAAATTCCCTCTACCGAGCTGAGGGATTGATTACTTAGTCGCAAAGCCAAGCAAAAGTCGAGCGAGCTAATTGAACCACGTACGCTGAAGGAAGCTTGGTAGTACCTTAATATGCATAATTGAGTTTGACAAAATTTGAGGAAAAAAAAAGGAAAAAAAAAAGGCAAGTATATATATATATATAGAACTATGTGATTATTTTATTGTGGCCTACGCCATTTTTATAGTTAAGAGACAGTAACACCTCCATACAAAGAGAGGGGGCTTAGTGTAAGCACGAAGAGTAGTCTAATGCTTGTTGAACTCCTTGAGGACATCTTCAAATGATGATAGTACTCCACCTTTGCAATATATGACCAAGGAATGCCATCGTCAGTTATAGCTTCTACCACAATAATAAAAATTCTTATTCTACCTCCATTGATCGTATAAGACAAACCATTCACCACACGCAAGTCAATGAGACGTTCACCATATTTGTTATACACTTCCATTGCAAACCTTCCGACTTTTTGCAATTCTTCTTCATTGATATTCTTAATTGAAACTAGATTTGAAGGAAACACTTCTTCACACCTCATTTAGGAACACCTTTGATAGATAATTTCAACAAACTTTGTTCATGAATAGTTGAAGTTCGATATTTATAGTTGTGGTTGAACGCTATTCATATTGATATAGCAGAATCCTACAACAAAGACTAATTTCGCATTCCTTTGCTAGGAGATAGCTTTGAATCAAATTCTTTGGTTTGGATAATGGTGGCATTGTTTAAGTCAAACAATTAATCAAATGTATTACTAGTAGAACAAACATTTTGTAGGTATATTTTTTAGTTTTAGTAATAAATTACACATTAATAGTTCGATACAAAGTTACTTAATATTGTGAGTAGAAGTTTAGATTGAACTCGGTTGAACAGGTAATCTTAAAGTATATTTAAAACTAAATATGATTTCCTTTTTATACATTCACAAAAACAAAATGTGCACGTCTAGGTTGGAAGTTTGGTGTGTTTTGGTTGGACCATAAAGTTAGCCAATGCTTGTGCTTTGTTGATCTAGCCCTAAGCCTTTTCACTACTGTTATAGAGGCTTAACTTAGCCACTTATTTCTAATCTCTTTATTTCATCTTGGTTGGACCATAAAGTTAGTCAATGCTTTGCTTTGTTGATCTGGCCCTAAGCCTTTTCACTACTATTATAGGAGGCTTAACTTAGCCACTTATTTCTAATCTCTTTATTTCATCTAAGTCATTAGACGATTAACCTACAAGTAAGCTTGAAAAATGCACACCCGGAAAATCGAACCCCGATCAGTACCGTTGGAGGGTACCCACTACACACTAGATGCGCACATCGGAAGTAATGTATGTTTTAGTTGGACCATAAAGTAAGTTTGGCATGGTTAATCTAGCCCTATCACTTCACTACTATTAGATGATCGAACCCCAGTCAGTACCCATAAAGTTAGCCGATTCTATGGCTACTGTGTGTTTTGGCTAGACTATAATCTACGAGAAATCATGAAAATGTACATCCAGGGAAAACCTAGATCGAAACCCGGTCAGTACCGTGGGTAGGTACTATGATACCAATATACTACATTTCACTTCCCGGTGGGAAGTACTGTGTGTTTTAGTTAGACCATAAAGTTAGCCAATTCTATGACTTGGTCAATCTAGCCCTATAAGGCCCATAAGTCTAAGCCTCTTCACTACTATTATCTCTTGATTGCATCTAAGAAATTAGACAATTGATCTACAAGAAAGCTTAAGAAAATGCACATTCACAGAATCGAACCATGATTAGTACCGTGGGAGAGTCTATGATGTTGGGATTCATGCCCTAAAGCCTCGTAATTGATTATTTAGTTTATAACAATAATTTTTATTATTTTATTTATAATTTAATTGTTATCCATGGTATGAAAATCCAAGGTTATTAATGTAATCTTGAACCGTATGTGTTTGACATACAAGAGCATCATGTTCAAGTAATAACCTAAAGAGTCTATAGTACATGGATAAGGTTGGATGCCTTATCCTGGTAACACTATTGATACGGCCACTTTGTAATCGTTACAAATGATTTGATCCAAATCATTCATGTGGAGACATATAAGTGGGGGTATCCTAAACAATGAGTTTGTATAAGACTAGACCAAGAAATATTTAATCTCGCTTTATAAATCCATTAATTGAGAAGATTAATATTTCACATGATGATCATATGCAACTCGATCTTAATCCTGAGTGAGTTATGAGCTCCTGCTACGAGGGCTTGTCCTTTCATTTACATGGGTGAGAATGACTCTTTTAGTCGATTCAATATGTCTACCATTTTGGGGACTTGACCAAATAGGGAGTTGGGAACATAATATCATGAGATGGAATTCACTCCTTTGCATATAAGGAAAGTAGGTTTGAGTTGTTCTCTTAAGTACTGATTTCGGGACTTGAACAATGGGGCCCCACCCTCTCATTGGCCCGAGAGGGACTTGGTTTCTGATTGGATCATAAACAAATTGTTCATTAGAGAATCAGTGGTACTTAAGGTGAAAGATGTAATTACAGGGGTAAAACCCACTTTTGACCCAGCTGTAATTATGAACAACTCGTGAAGAATCGACTTGCTTGTAAGGGTTATATCAATGGACATAACTTGTCCTACAGTGCATAAAAGTGCAACTCTAGGTCTACACTAGAGTGACCTATAGTTAATGAATAGAGATTGGTTAAATAAAGAGTTTAATTAATTAATTTTATATTATTAGAGATTACAATCGGTAGGTCCTTAAGGTTCCCTAGTTAGCCCCCTAGCTCATAGTAAGCTTAAAGGTTCAATTTATTTGAAAGTAAATTTGAAGTGTTCAAATTCACCTTTAATATATTAGATATATTAAATATAAAAGAGAAAAAAATTTAATTTGAAATGTCAAATTAATATTTAATATATAAGATATATTAAATAAATTTAATTTGAAATGTCAAATTAATATTTAATATATAAGATATATTAAATAAATAAAGAAAATATATTTAATTTGAAGAGTTCAAACTAATATTTAATAAATTAGATAAGTTAAATATAAATGGAAAAAAATATATTAACTTAAAGAGTTCAAATTAATATTTAATATATTAGATATATTAAAAGAAAAAATATATTTATTGTATTTGATACAATTAAATATTACATCAATTAATGTATGATATATTAAATAAAAATATTTTTGAAATTTGAATGAAATTCAAATTAATTAAATATATATTACGATATCTTATAATATCTAAATATGATTTGTATAAGGTATTATATTCTAATATATTAAATATGCAAATATATTATTTGACAAATATTCTTCTAGAGTCCCTTGGTCGAGCAAAAGACACATCAATCTCTCCCACTTTCTTTCGAGAATGTAATTCTCTAAAGAATTCTCAAAACTCTTTCTTCTTCTCCAGTTCGTTGGGGATTTTCTTTCAAAAGTCTCTCACAGGCTTTGTTTCTCAAGAGTCCCTTGGGGATTTTTTTTCAAGACTCTCTCCAGTCCCTTGGGGATTTTCTTTCAATAGTCCCTTGGGAATTTTCTTCTTCTCAAGAGTCTTGAAACTCTTGGCTTTGTGTTCGAGTCATAGCAAGGAAGATCTTGTGGATTGTGGAAGAACGTTTACATGGTTTGATTACTTCAAGAAGTCTTGCAAGATAGGATTTCTACAAAGGTAGAGTTCTTATACTCATTTTTATTTCTTTTGTTTTAATTTATAATAAAAATCAAAACGGTTCTCAATGCTTCTGCTACGTGGATGAAGAATTCATTCCCTTCATATAATACCAATACACTAGATGTGCACATCCATGTGGAAAGTAGTGTGTGTTTTAGTTGGACCATAAAGTTAGCATATTCTATGGCTAGGTCAATCTAGCCCTATCAGGCCCATAAGTCTAGACCTCTTATCTACTATTACAAGAGAGTAAGTCACTCGGGTTCTTGTAAGTACACTTAGCCACTTATTTCTAATTCGGCATTTCATCTAAGTCATTAGAAGATCTATTTATTTCATCTAAGTTATTAGAAGATTTACCTACAAGTAAGCTTGAAAAATGCACATCTGGGGAATCCAATCTCGGTCAGTACCGTGGGAGAGTACTATGATACCACTACACTAGATGTGTACATCGAGGAGGGAAGTTGTGTTTTAGTTTGACCATAAAGTTAGCCAATTCCCTATAAGACCCATAAGTCACCCATTATGGTTTCTTCTAGATGCCCTTAGCCACTTATTTTTAATCTCTTTATTTCATAAAAGTCATTAGACGATTGATCTTTAAGTAAGCTTAAAAAATGCACATCCAATAAATTGAACCTCGGTTAGTATCGTGGGAGCGTACTATGATACCACTACACTAGATGTGCTCATCCATAAAGTTTGTCATTTCTATGTCTGGGTAAATTTAGCCCATAAATCTTAGCCTATCATGGGAGGGTACTATGATACCACTACACTAGATGTGCTCATCCATAAAGTTTGTCATTTCTATGTCTGGGTCAATTTAGCCCATAAATCTTAGCCTCTTCACTACTATTATAGTCACCTATTAGGGGTACAATTCACCTACAAGTAGGCTTGTAAAATGCACCTATTAGGGGCTTGAAAAATGCACCTACTAGGGGTACGATTCACCTACAAGTAAGCTTGAAAAATGCACATCCGTGGAATCGAACCCCTTAGTACCGTGGGAGGGTACTATGATACCACTACACTAGATTTGCACGGGAAGTAGTTGTGTTTTAGTTGGACCATGAAGTTAGCCAATCCTATGGCTAGGTCAATCTAGCCCTATCAAGCCCATAAATCTAAGCCTCTTCAGAGTGAGCTGTAAGTCATCATTAGACGATTGACCAACAATTAAGCTTGAAAAATGTACATCTAGAAAATCGAACCCCAATCAATACCGTGGGAGGGTACTATGATACTACTACACTAGATGTGCACATCCAAGTGGGAAGTACTGTGTGTTTTAGTTGGACCATAAAGTTAGCCAATTCTATGGTTCGGTCAATCTAGTCCTATCATGCCCATAAGTTTAAGCCTCTTCACAACTATTACAAGAGTAAGTCAGGGTTCTTTAAGTCATTAGAAGATTGACCTACAAGTATGCTGGTGGGCTTCAAAATTAGAGGGCCTTTTCACAACTATTAGAAGAGTAAGTCACCCATTAGGGGTTCTTCTTTAAGTCATTAGAAGATTGACCTACAAGTAGGCAATTAGGGGGTCTCTTCACAACTATTCCGAGAGTTAGTTACCCATGAGAGGTTCTTAAAGTCATTAGAAGGTTGACCTACAAGTAGGCTGGTAGGCTTCAAAATTAGGGGCCTCTTCACAACTACTACAAGAGTAAGTCACCCATTAGGGGTTCTTCTTTAATTTTGTAGAAGACTGACCTACAAGTAGGCTGGTAGGCTTCAAATTTAGGGGGCCTCTTCGCAACTATTACAAGAGTAAATCACCTATTAGGGGTTTCTTGTTTAAGTCATTAGAAGATTGACTTACAAGTAGGTTGATAAGCTTCAAAATTGCACATCGGGGAATCAAACCCCGGTCAGTACCGTGGGAGGGTACTATGATACCACTACACTAGATGTGCACATCCAGATGGAACGTATGATGTGTATTATTTCGACCATAAATTTAGCCAATTCTATGGCTTGGTCAATCTAGACCTATCAAGTCCATAAGTCTAAGTCTTTATAGAAGGTTTCCCATGATACCACTACACTAGATGTACGCATCCAGATGGAACGTATGATGTGTATTAGTTCGACCATAAAGTTAGCCAATTCTATGGCTTGGTCAATCTAGCCCTATCAGGTCCATAAGTCTAAGTCTTTATAGAAGGTTTCCCATGATACCACTACACAGATGTGCACATCCAAATGGAACGTTCGACCATAAAGTTAGCCAATTCTATGGCTTGGTCAATCTAGCCCTATCAGGTCCATAAATCTAAGTCTTTATAGAAGGTTTCCCATTAGGGGGAACGTACGATGTGTATTAGTTCGACCATAAAGTTAGCCAATTCTATGGCTTGGTCAATCAAGTCCTATCAAGTCCATAAGTCTAAGTCTTTATAGAAGGTTTCCCATTAGAGAGATTGACCTACGCCTTTTCACTGCTCTTATAGGAGGAGGGTATGTCACCCATTAGGGGTTCTTCTCAATCCACTTAGCTACATATTTCTAACATTTATTTCATCTAAGTCATTAAACAACTGATCTACAGGTAAGCTTGAAAAATGCACATTCAGAAATGGAACCCTAGTTAGTACCATGGGAGGGTACTATGATACAACTACACTAGATGTGGGCCATTGACTTTTCCTTAGCTCTTTATCCATACTTTTTATAAATTAAAAACTAAAGATATACTAAAATTAAAAAAAAAAATCAATATATAGTTAGATGTTGTTTCAAAGCAATTATATATCGTGGAGATTGAAAAAATATTAGACGGTCTCCACATACCAAAACACGCCTCTTCTACATAGAAAATCTTATTGGTTTCAAAGAAATTATGAATACTAAATTTGCTTTCCTAGAAGGTTCATAGAATGATAATTTTTGTTTTATACACAAATTTTCTAAATGGCAACATGTTAAAATTATTTTAACTTTTGTTCTTGGAAAATAATTTATTCTCTTAAAGTAAGTCGTTGTATCACTTAAAACCAATAAAAAGTTACATGTTTGAATGCTATTTTTCTTTTACTTAATTAAAACAAACATTAAAACTACTAACAAATCAATTTTTTAGCTCCATTAATTCTATAGAATTTATAATTATTTAATTAATAAATATTAAATACAGTTCCTTTAAGTGATATTAAATGATAATAGGGGTTTTGTTTTAAACTTAATAAACTTAAAAATGAAGTAGTTCAAAAAATATATATATATATATATTGGTTTGGAGTATAAATGAGAAGGGGTGAAGGATTAGGACAAAATAATATAGTACATAAAGTTGTAACACTCAAATATAGCATATCAACCTAAGGTACGTTTTGTGCCCTTTTCATACGCTTCGTCGTCCATAAACGAGGTCAAGATTTTAGGTTTCCTAAACGTTCATAGATATGTGATTATAGGAACTTTTAAGCGGGGAAACTCCAGTGAAAGAAGGTAGGCAAAGAGAGGCAAAAAAAAAAAAAAAAAAAAAAAGGACAAAAACTGGCATTGAAAATGACATATAGAAGAGAGAGAAATGTCGCAATAGAATAAAGGATCCGTCATATGGGTTGGCCCCATCTGTGACCGGAGGCCCAAAACCCGCGTGATAAAAAGTTCTAGACTTTTAATAACATGGACTGTCACGATGTATGAAAAACATTGTAGAATAACTACGATAGCGTTTTTAGTAAGATATTGTATCTAATATTTTTTGGAGTGTTAATTAGAATTTTGATACTCCTCCATGCTATTGTTTCGTGTTTTTGTTCGGTTAGATTTTGAAGGGATAAAAATAAAAAACTAAAAATAATTAATTGTGTATATATAATTATTTTAATTGTGGTTCTCTTTGTTAGCATTGACATGATTGAGATAACAAATGCAACACATCATGATTATTTTAATTGTGGTTCTCTTTGTTAGCATTGACATGATTGAGATAACAAATGCAACACAATACATCGGTTACGACCCTTTGAAAGACAACCTTAATCCTGGATGTAGCCCAAAACATCCTGAACTTTGTAAATTAACTCCTGCAAATCCATATGAAAGAGGTTGTAATACAATTGAACATTGTAGAGGAGGTTATTCCAGCGATAATGATGAAAAAGTTGTTGTAGACGATAATGCATTGGAATTGATTGGAATTGACATTTTATTTAATGTTAAATATTAATTAAATTTTTTAATTAATCATTTAATATTATTTTGATTTGAAATTAATTGTTGAATTAAAATTAAAAAAAAATCAAAATGTTTACTTCACTGAAGGAAAAATCCATGTTCGAGTTAGTGGAATATTGAGTATATGGTTTAACCAAACATTATCCTACAATTTTGAATGTTAAATTTGGTACTCACATTTGCATGAACATGCAAATATGACTATAAATAGAGTCATCAACCTACATGGAAATTCTTCTTCAAAAACTTTGAGAAAATCTCTCAAAACTCTCTCTTTACATATACTAAATTCCTATCAAGTTTCATTACTCATCCGATTTCACAATCCCGTTTGAAACCGGTTCGTTAAGAAAAAGAAATTTGAACACGAACACGACTCTCCACAATGGTATGATATTGTCCACTTTGAGTGGGTTTGGGCTTCCCCAAAAGGCCTCATACCAATGGAGAGTGTATTCTTAGATTATAAACCCATGACCATTCCCTAAATTAACCAATGTGGGACACTTTAATCCAACCGTCCGTCTATATTTAAAATTGGAGAAATTATTTTTGAAGGCCACCACAAGGACACCTTAAATTGTTGTACCATGAGATGTACGAGAGAAAAATAATAAAAGTATTTTAATGATTTCTTAGGGATGTCATTTTTATAGTTAACATCTTACCACTGTTAAAGTATAGTCACATTCTTTAGATATATATAATTTGCTTGGCTCATAGTGTAACAATTAATTGAAAAAAAAAAAAAAAAATTAGTCACCGGAAAGTTTTCTGACGACCATTGAAGAAACACGCTCCAAAATACCTACAGAGAAGAGAAACGAAAGAAATATAGGGATAGGGAGAGATACAAGACGATCAACCCGACCCGACGTCAAAATGACCCAGTTATACAGCTAAAGAGATCCCCGACGACCGCACATCAACCTAAGGTACATTTTGTGCCCTTTTCATAGGGCAGCACATCCAAGTGGGATGTAGATGTGTATTAGTGGATACCAAAACACGCCTTTTCAACTTGTTTTGTTCTAGTGCTGGCTATGGGGTTCAAACCCATGCGCACTTATGTGCGGAAGATCTTAAATCTTCCCCCTTAACCTCTCGGGCAAACCAGCTAATGGGTGCACTTTTGTGCAGAAGATCTAAATTTAAATTCATTAAACAAATATTAAAAATTAGTATGAATACTAAATTTGCTTTCCTAGAAGGTATAGAATGACAATCAAATTTTACAAAAAGTTACATGTTTGAATGTTGTTTTTTTTTTTCAACTTAATTAAAACAAACATTAAAACAACTAACACATCAATCTTTTGGTGCCCTCCATTAATTTTATAGAATTTATAATTATTTAATTAATAAATGTTAAATACAGTTCTAATTTAAATGATAAAAGTGGTTGTTTTTTTAAACCTAATAAACTTAAAAGTGAAGTAGTTCAAAAAAAAAAATTATATTTTTATTTATTTTTTATTTTTTTGGTTTGGAGTATAAATGAGAAGGCAACGAAGGATTAGGATAAAATAATATAATACATAAAGTTGTAACACTCAAATATTTAAGTGAGTAAAAGATTTTAATTTTGAATCACAGACGTTAAGGGAAAAAAAAACGAAAATAAGAAAAGTCGAGTTATTAAGTGATCATGATAACAAATTCAAGATGATCAAACCAATGTCAAAACACCCGAGTTATACTGCTAAAGAGATTTTCGACGATCGCACATAAACCTAAGGTACGTTTTGTGCCCTTTTCATTTGCGTCGTCGTCAGTAAACGAGGTCGAGATTTTAGGTTTCCTAAACGTTCATAGATATGTGATTATAGGCACTTTTAACCCACGAAACTTCGGGAAAGGAAGGAAGGAAGGAAAATAGAGAGGAGAAAAGGACAAAAATCGGCATCGAAAATGACAAACAAAGGAGAGAGAAATGTCGCGAGGAATCGGGCGAAGAATAAAGGATCCGTCATATTTGGGTCGGCCCCATCTATGACCCGAGGCCTAAAACCCGCATGATAAAAAGTTCCAGACTTTTAATAACCTGGACGGTCACGACGTATGAAAAACATTGTAGAATGACTACAATAGCCTTTTTAGTAAGCTATTGTATCTAATATTTTTTGGAGTGTTAGTTAGACTTTTTATATTCCTTCATGCTATTATTTCTAAACTTACCTGACTTTTAGGGAGACAGTATCAAAGCATCCAAAATATGAGTATCACATTTGAAATAGGTTCGAATCATGTATGGGCTCTCGTAATTCTTGACTATATTTTATTGTTTTAAAAAATATTGTATCACTAGATCTCTACATGGATATCAAAAAATTATTCACCTTAAACTCATTTTAATGTCAATATGGTGTCTTTAAACTCTTTAGATGATTGCATTTATTTTGAGTTTCTTTTTTAGAAAAGAATTTACTAAAAATGGAAATAAGTTCTTGTGTTAATATTGAAGAAATAAAATAATGTTGTCATTTTGTTGAACCTAAAATTTTGTTTAACCATACAATTTAAACGTGTTTTTGTTCGGTTAGATTTTCAAGGGAAATAAAAAACTAAAAATAACTAATTGTGTATATATAAATACAACTCTATATATCTTCGATCAAGTCATTCCAAAATTTATTTGGTATAAAAATAAAAAACTAAAAAAAAGTCCCTAAGTTTTGAACCTAAGAATGATTGAGTACTCTTTAAAACTATAGTGAAGGTAGTAGTCACTAAGTTGGTATAATCGTTTAGCCATGAGTGATCCTTACAAATAGTTATGAGCACATAGCCTAAGTTTTTGTTCATAGGATTAAGTCGTATACAAATAGGTTGTTTGCTGAGTGATTCAGTGCCATAGGTGATGGTTAAAAATAGTTATGAGCACATAACCTAAGTTTTGGTTAGTAGGATTAAGTCTGACCAGACCTACAAGTAGGTTGTTAGGTGAGTGATTTATACTCATCCAATGTTATTCTTCTTTTTTTTGAGATAGAGTGTAGACCACTATTATGGTGGGAGAGTGCGTAGCCCTGCAGCGGCATCATAGCCCTGCAGCGGCATCAGCAGGGGGTGCTCTTTAGATCTAGCCATCTTCCTACTTGTCATGGTAGGGGTGCTCTTTAGATCTAGCCATCTTCCTACTTGTCATGGTAGGGGTGCTCTTTAGATCTAGCCATCTTCCTACTTGTCATTTTATTATTATTTTGAATATTACTTTTTGAAACTTATGTATTTTTAGAAAATCGTTTTGATTTGACTTTGCATATATTACCTTAGAAAATCGTCATTTATAACTTCTATCACAATAATAAAAATTCTTATTCTACCTCCATTGATCGTATAAGACAAACCATTCACCACACGCAAGTCAATGAGACGTTCACCATTCTTATTATATACTTCCAATGCAAACCTTCCGACTTTTTGCAATTCTTCTTCATTGACATTCTTAATTGGAACTAGATTTGAAGGACACACTTCTTCACACCTCATTTAGGAAAACCTTTGATAGATAATTTCAACAAACTTTGTTCATGAATAGTTGAAATTCGATATTTATAGTTGTGGTTGAACGCTATTCATATTGATATAGCCGAATCTTACAACAAAGACTAATTTCGCATTCCTTTTCTAGGAGATAGCTTTGAATCAAATTCTTTGGTTTGGATAATGGTGGCATTGTTTTAGTCAAACAATTAATACAAATGTATTACTAGTAGAACAAACATTTCGTAGGTATATTTTTTAGTTTTAGTAATAAATTACACATTAATAGTTCGATACAAGGTTACTTAAATTTGTGAGTAGAAGTTTAGATTGAGCTTGGTTGAACAGGTAACCTTAAAGTATATTTAAAGCTAAATATGATTTCCTTTTTATACATTCACAACAACAAAATGTGCACGTCTAGGTGGGAAGTTTGGTGTGTTTTGGTTGGACCATAAAGTTAGCCAATTCTTTAGCTTGGTTGATGTAGCCCTAAGCCTTTTAACTACTATTATAGGAGGCTTAACTTAGCCACTTATTTCTAATCTGTTTATTTCATCTTAAGTCATTAGACGATTGACCTACAAGTAAGCTTGAAAAATGCACACTCGGAGAATCGAACCCCGGTCAGTACTGTTGGAGGGTACCCACTACACACTAGATGCGCACATCGGAAGTAATGTATGTTTTAGTTGGACCATAAAGTAAGTTTGGCATGGTTAATCTAGCCCTATCACTTCACTACTATTAGATGACCGACCTACAAGATCGAACCCAGTACTCATAAAGTAGTCACTGGGAAGTAAGCTTGAAAAATGAACATATGTGGAATAGAACTGTGGAATAGAACCTCAGTCAGTACCGTGGGAGGGTACTATGATACCACTACACTACATTGCACTTCCAGGTGGGAAGTACGGTGTGTTTTAGTTAGACCATAAAATTAGCCAATTTTATGGCTTGGTCAATCTAGCCCTATAAGGCCCATAAGTCTAAGCCTCTTCACTACTATTATCTCTCGATTGCATCTAAGAAATTAGACAATTGATCTACAAGAAAGCTTAAGAAAATGCACATTCACATAATCGAATCATGATTAGTACCGTGTGAGAGTCTATGATGTTGGGATTTATGCCCTAAAGCTTCGTAATTAATTATTTAGTTTATAACAATAATTTTTATTATTTTATTTATAATTTAATTGTTATCCATGATGTGAAAATCCAAGGTTATTAATGTAATCTTGAACAATATGTGTTTAACATACAAGAGTATCATGTTCAAGTAATAACCTATAGAGTCTATAGTACATGGATAAGGTTGGATGCCTTATCTTGGTAACACTATTGATACGACCCACTTTGTAATCGTTCCAAATGATTTGATCCAAATCATTCATGTGGAGACATGTAAGTGGGGGTATCCTATACAATGAGTTTGTATAAGACTAGACCAAGAAATATTTAATCTCTCTTTATACATCCATTAATTGAGAAGATTAATATTTCACATGATGATCATATGCAACTCGATCTTAATCCTGAGTGAGTTATGAGGGCTTGTCATTTCATTTACATGGGTGAGAATGGCTCTTTTAGTCGATTCAATATGCCTACCATTTTGGAGACTTGACCAAATAGGAAGTTGGGAACATAATATCATGAGATGGAACTCACTCCTTTGCATATAAGGAAAGTAGGTTTGAGTTGTTCTCTTAAGTACTGATTTCCGGACTTGAACAATGGGGCCCACCCTCTCATTGGCCCAAGAGGCACTTGGTTTATGATTGGATCATAAACAAATTGTTCATTAGAGAATCAGTGGTACTTAAGGTGAAAGATGTAATTACAGGGGTAAAACGCACTTTTGACCCAGCTGTAATTATTAACAACTCGTGAAGAATCGACGTGCTTGTAATGGTTATATCAATGGACATAACTTGTTCTACAGCGCATGAGAGTGCAACTCTAGATCTACAGTGGAGTGACCTATAGTTAATGAATAGAGATTGGTTAAATAAAGAGTTTAATTAATTAATTTTGTATTATTGGAGATTACAATCGGTAGGTCGTTAAGGTTCCCTAGTTAGCCCCTAGCTCATAGTAAACTTAAAGGTTCAATTTATTTGAAAGAAAATTTGAAGTGTTCAAATTGATATTTAATATATGAGATATATTAAATAAATAAATAAATAAAATATATTTAATTTGAACCGTTCAAACTAATATTTAATAAATTAGATAAGTTAAATATAAATGGAGAAAAATATATTAATTTGAAGGATTCAAATTAATATTTAATATATTAGATATATTAAAGGAAAAATATATTTATTGCATTTGATACAATTAAATATTACATCTATTTTGATATATTAAATAAAAATATTTTTGAAATTTGAATGAGATTCAAATTAATTAAATATATGTTACGATATCTTATAATATCTAAATATGATTTGTATAAGGTATTATATTCTAATATATTAAATATGCAAATATATTATTTGACAAATATTCTCCTAGAGTCCCTTTGGTTGAGCAAAAGACACATCAATCTCTCCCACTTTCTTTGTAGAATTTCATACGTTAGAGAATTCTCGAAACTTTTTCTTCTTCTCCAGTCCATTGGGGATTTTCTTTCAAGAGTCTTTCACAAGCCTTGGCTTTATGTTGAGTCATAGTAAGGAAGATCTTGTGGAATGTGGAAGAACGTTTGCATGGTTTGATTATTTCAAGAAGTCTTGCAAGATAGGATTTCTACAAATGTAGAGTTCTTATACTCATATTTATTTCTTTTGTTTTAATTTATAATAAAAATCAAAACGGTTCTCAATACTTCCGCTACATGGATGAAGAATTCATTCCCTTCATATAATACCAATACACTAGATGTGCACATCCATCTGGAAAGTAGTGTGTTTTAGTTGGACCATAAAGTTAGCATATTCTATGGCTAGGTCAATCTAGCCCTATCAGGCCCATAAGTCTAGGCCTCTTATCTACTATTACAAGAGAGTAAGTCACTCGGGTTCTTGTAAGTACACTTAGCCACTTATTTCTAATCTCGGCATTTCATCTAAGTCATTAGAAGATCTATTTATTTCATCTAAGTTATTAGAAGATTTATCTACAAATAAGCTTGAAAAATGCACATCTGGGGAATCCAATCTCGGTCAATACCGTGGGAGGGTACTATGATACCACTACACTAGATGTGCACATCCAGGAGGGAAGTACTGTGTGTTTTAGTTTGACCATAAAGTTAGCCATTTCCCTATAAGACCCATAAGTCACCCATTATGGTTTCTTCTAGGTGCCCTTATCCACTTATATTTAATCTCTTTATTTCATAAAAGTCATTAGACGATTGACTTTCAAGTAAGCTTGAAAAATGCACATCCAATAAATCGAACCTCGGTTAGTATCGTGGGAGCGTACTATGATACCACTACACTAGATGTGCTCATCCATAAAGTTTGTCATTTCTATGTCTGGGTCAATTTAGCCAATAAATCTTAGCCTATCATGGGAGAATACTATGATATCACTACACTAGATGTATCGTAGGAGGGTACTATGATACCACTTCCCTAGATGTGCTCATCCATAAAATTTGCCATTTCTATGTCGGGGTCAATTTAGCCCATAAATCTTAGCATCTTCACTAATATTATAGTCTCCTATTAGGGGTATAATTCACCTACAAGTAGGCTTGTAAATGCACCTATCAGGGTCTTGAAAAATGCACCTATTAGGGGTACGATTCACCTACAAGTAAGCTTGAAAAATGCACATCCGTGGAATCGAACCCCTCAATACCGTGGGAGGGTACTATGATACCACTACACTAGATTTGCACAGGAAGTAGGTTTGTTTTAGTTGGACCGTGAAGTTAGCCAATCCTATGGCTTGGTCAATCTAGCCCTATCAAGCCCATAAGTCTAAGCCTCTTTAGAGTGAGCTGTAAGTCATCATTAGACGATTGACCAACAATTAAGCTTAAAAAATGTACATCCAGAAAATCGAACCCCAATCAATACCGTGGGAGGGTACTATGATACTACCACACTAGATGTGCACATCCAAGTGGGAAGTACTGTGTGTTTTAGTTGGACCATAAAGTTAGCCAATTCTATGGTTTGGTCAATCTAGTCCTATCAAGCCCATAAGTCTAAGCCTCTTCACAACTATTACAAGAGTATGTCACCCCTTAGGGGTTCTTTAAGTCATTAGAAGATTGACCTCCGAGTATGCTAGTGGGCTTCAAAATTAGAGGGCCTTTTCACAACTATTACAAGAGTAAGTCACCCATTAGGGGTTCTTCTTTAGGTCATTAGAAGATTGACCTACAAGTAGGCAATTAGGGGGTCTCTTCACAACTTTTCCGAGAGTAAGTTACCCATTAGGGGTTCTTCAAGTCATTAGAAGATTGACCTACAAGAAGGCTGGTAGGCTTCAAAATTAGGGGGCCTCTTCACAACTACTACAAGAGTAAGTCACCTATTAGGGGTTCTTCTTTAAGTCATTAGAAGATTGACCTACAAGTAGGCTGGTAGCCTTCAAATTTAGAGGGCCTCTTCACAACTATTACGAGAGTAAGTCACCTATTAGGGGTTTCTTCTTTAAGTCATTAGAAGATTGACCTACAAGTAGGTTGATAAGCTTCAAAATTGCACATCGAGGAATCAAACCCCGGTCAGTACCGTGGGAGGGTACTATGATACCACTACACTAGATGTGCACATCCAGATGGAACGTATGATGTGTATTAGTTCGACCATAAAGTTAGCCAATTCTATGGCTTGGTCAATCTAGCTCTATCAGGTCCATAAGTCTAAGTCTTTATAGAAGGTTTCCCATTAGGGGGAATGTATGATGTGTATTAGTTCGACCATAAAGATAGCCAATTCTATGGCTTGGTCAATCTAGCCCTATGAGGTCCATAAGTCTAAGTGGCTTGGTCAATCTAGCCCTATGAGGTCCATAAGTCTAAGTCTTTATGGAAGGTTTTCCATTAGGGGGATTGACCTACGCCTTTTCACTGCTCTTATAGGAGGGTATGTCACCCATTAGGGGTTCTTTTCAATCCACTTAGCCACATATTTCTAACATTTATTTTATCTAAGTCATTAAACAACTGACCTGACCTACTGGTAAGCTTGAAAAATGCACATTCAAAGAATGGAACCCCAGTTAGTACCACGGGAGGGTACTATGATACCACTACACTAGATGTGGGCCATTGACTTTTCCTTAGCTCTTTATCAATACTTTTTATAAATTAAAAACTAAATATATACTAAAATAAAATATAAAAAAATCAATAAATAGTTAGATGTTGTTTCAAAGCAATGATATATGGTGGAGATTGAAAAAATATTAGACGGTCTCCATATACCAAAACCAACTAATTTTGAGACAAACCAAACTAAATTTTAATTAGCATTGCCTCTTCTGTGCAGAAAATCTTAGCACTGCATCTTCTGTGCAGAAAATCTTAAGTCTTCCCTTTAACTTCTCAGACAAACCAGCTAATTTTCTTCATCAAAATTAAATTTAACTAAATTACATTTAAATTAATTAAATAAATATTGAAAATTAGTATGAATACTAAATTTGCTTTCCTAGAAGGTTCATAGAATGATCATTTTTGTGTTATACACAAATTTTCTAAATCGCAACATGTTAAGATTATTTTAACTTTTGTTTTTTGAAAATAATTTATTCTCTTAAAGTAGGTCGGTTGTATCACTTAAAACCAATAAAAAGTTACATGTTTGAATGCCTTTTTTTTTTTCGACTTAATTAAAACAAACATTAAAACTACTAACACATCAATTTTTTCGCTCCATTAATTCTATAGAATTTATAAGTAATTAATTAATAAATATTAAATACAGTTCCTTAAGTTCTAGACTTTTAATAACATGGACCGTCGGCCCCATCTGTGACCGGAGGCCCAAAACCCGCGTGATAAAAAGTTCTAGGCTTTTAATAACATGGACTGTCACGATGTATGAAAAACATTGTAGAATGACTACGATAGCATTTTTAGTAAGATATTGTATCTAATATTTTTTGGAGTGTTAATTAGAATTTTTATACTCCTCCATGCTATTGTTTCTAAACTTACATCACTTTTAGCGAGACAGTATCACAGAATTAAGAATATGAGTATCGGATTTGAAATAGATTTGAGTCAGGTATTGGCTCTTGTAATGTTTTTACTATATTTTATTATTTTAAAAAATATTGTATCACTAGATCTCTACATAGATGTCAAAAAATTATTCACATCAATCTCATTTTAATGTCAATATGGTATCTTTAGACTCTTGATGATGATTGCATTTATTTTGAGTTTCTTTTTTAGAAAATAATTTACTAAAAATGGAAATAAGTTCTTGGGTTCCATATTGAAGAAATAAAATAATGTTATCATTTTTTTGAACAGAAAAATTTGTTTAACCATACAATTTAAACGTGTTTTTGTTGGGTTAGATTTTGAGGGGATAAAAATAAAAAACTAAAAATAACTATTTGTGTATATATAAATACATCTCCAATCAAGTCGTTCCAAAATTTATTTTTGTATTAGTTTTTGTTATCGATAATCATCATGTCCAAGGGAACCATGATTATTTTAATTGTGGTTCTCTTTGTTAGCACTGACATGATTGAGATAACAAATGCAACACAATACATCGGTTACGACCCTTTGAAAGGCAACCTTAATCCTGGATGTAGCCCAAAACATCCTGAACTTTGTAAATTAACTCCTGCAAATCCATATGGAAGAGGTTGTAATATAATTGAACGTTGTAGAGGAGGTTATTCCAGCGATAATGATGAAAAAGTTGTTGTAGACGATAATGCATCGAGTAGCCAAGCAATAGATCGTGACAGAGAACCTAGTTTAAATTGAATTGTGTAATAAACTAAATTATTGTTCTTTTATTCAAATTTTTTATTCATTAAGAGATGTTATTTTAAAGAATATTAATATTAAATTCATATATTTTTAAGAATATCGATATTAATTTATATATAAGTCATGACATTCGGAAGGTAAATTTCTTAACCATTAATATAATAATATTAATTTTGCTAGTCTCAAATTAATAAATAATTCAAGGATTTATTTTGTGGACATTTAAATACTCTTCGAGGAGAGAAGTACCTCCTCAACCATAGATGAACTAAACTTTACTTCAGCATTTAATAAGGTCGATTTCAGCTTGGTTAGGAATGAGGTGACTCCGACTTAAGTCATATATTAAATGGATTCTTTCTAGGAAAACTTCAAGCTACAAGCGAGCTTAGTGTACCACACAAATATTTGGTTGACACACCCGTAGATGCACATGAGGAACATGAATTCAGGTATTGAATGATTAGGTCAATCTCTTGAATTCATGACCGTTTCTCAAAGATACCTGTTTTCATTCCTTTTATGGAGGATATTACATGAATTTTGTTGTCAAAGCCACAATTATACATCGAAAAATCAAGTATGTTTTGAATTTTCTTCTACTTATATTTATTCGACCCAAGGTTGTCGGTTTATATTTATTCGGCCCAATTTAAAAGTGATTTTTAGTGGCTAACTAAGATGAACCAAGGCTAAGGTTGTCGATTTATATCTAAAATTGGAGAAATTAGTTTTGAAGGCTACTACAAGGCGATAGACGTACATGAGATGTATGAGAGAAAAATAATAAAAATATTTTAATGATTTCCTAAGCATGTCATTTCTAAAATATAATCACATTGTAGTGCATTAATTTCACAATTAATTTTTCTTAAAATTGATACAAATGTACTCCCATATTTCAATTTTTTTTTTTATTATAATATGTCACAAATTTATCACAAAATCTTTATTTTTAGTGCATTATTTCATGAATTTTTCGTATTAGATTTGAGTATGTGGATCAGTACTAATATATTTACATCGATAATTTAGGTATGGAGTACGGCCACCATTAGAACGAAAGGATCTCCTAGTATTACCTTAGGACCTTCTCGTATCATAGTGACTTAAGGCGCCCCTCGTGCAAGATCGATGAAGGATCGAGACATACATGAAACCTAGAGCCCAAAAAAAAAAGTCCCTAAGTTTTGAACCTAAGAAGGACTGAGTACTCCTCGAAAGTACACCGGAGGTTGTTGAACGGTGACTTACCAAGTTGGTATAACCGTTTGGCCATGAGTGATCGTTAAAAATAGTTATGAGCACATAGCTTAAGTTTTTGTTCATAGGATTAAGTGACGTACAAGTAGGTTGTTTGCTGAGTGATTTAGTGGCTTACCAAGTTGGTATAACTGTTTAGCCATGGGTGATCGTTAAAAATAGTTATGAGCACATAGCCTAAGTTTTGATTTAAGTTTTGGTTCGTAGGATTAAGTCTGATGAGACCTACAAGTCGGTTGTTTGCGAGTGATTTACTCATTCAATGTTATTCTTCTTTTTTTGAGACAGAGTGTAGACCACTGCATGCAGGAGGTGCTCTTTAGATCTAGCCATCTTCCTGGTTGTCATTTTATTATTATTTTGAATATTACTTTTTGAAACTGATTGTATTTTTAGAAAACTATTTTGTTTTGACTTTGCATATATTACTTTTTAACTAAATTTTTAATTCCTTGTGTCTCTTATCTTACAAAAGAAAATTGTACTATCCTTTTTACCCTTGAGTATACGTGGCTACCTGTTATTCGAGATATCAAAAATCGGGTCCAGATAGTCAGTGTGTAGGAAAATCGGGTCTAGATAGTCAGTGTGTAGTCAGTGTGTCGCTTGCAATTTAGCTCATAGTGAACCGTCGATGTTTTTCAGCGATCGTCGAAGTTTCTGCGACCAACATAAAAATACGCTCCACGGAATGCCAAAATCGCCACAGATGCTTCCCTCGACCTTCAGCCATCGCCACATGACCCAAAATACTTGCAGAGAAGAGAAAAGAGAAAGGAAAGAAACAGAGGGAGAGAGAGAGAATCGAACTTTTTCAGCGAGACACAACACGATCAACCCGACGTCAAACTGACCCAATTATACAACTAAAGAGATCCTTGACGACCGCACATGAACCTAAGGTACATTTTGTGCCCTTTTCATACGCGTCGTCGTCGGTAAACAAGGTCGAAATTTTGGGTTTCCTAAACGTTCATAGATCTGTGGTTTTAGGCAGATTTAAGCCACAAAACTCCGGGAAAGGAAGGAAGGAAGACAAACAAGGAGGAAGAAAAAAGACGGAAATCGGCATCGAAAACGACGAAAAGAGGAGAGAAAAATGTCACCAGAGAATCGCGCAGGGCGAAAAAAGAAGGATCCGTCATATTTAGGTCAGTCCCATAAGCCAACGTGATTAGCTATTAAGTGATTCTTTTGAAGACACGACTGATGCCTTATATAGTTTAGAGTTGTCGATCTTCTACATCATAAGAGAAAGTTGGAAAGCACATATTCTTGAGATCCCAATTAATTTCGAGTATAAATGAGGTGTAAAGGATTAGGACAAGGTAATATAGTATATGAAGTTGAAACACTGCAATATTTAAGTGAATAAAAGAATATTTTTAAATTTTCAATCGTGTTGAGAAGAAAAAAATAATAATAATAATAATAAAAATATTTTAAAAATTAAATTAGAAAAATAAGCTTTATAGTTGGATAATTGAAAAAACAATTCTAAAGAATAGCAAAGAAAGCTTCTTTAAAAGTTGAAAATTTTGAGAGATCCTTGATTTTATCGAATTTCAAGATAAATGGTAACTAAAAGGCTTCAACGTTGTCCCTAACCTGTCTTTAAGACCTATGTGTAGGTGCCATGATGGAATTGCATGCTTTGATTGAGAAAGTTTGTAACAGACATAGCAGATTCTCGAGCTCTAAAATTAAGATTCTGCCTACATTTTTAATCCATCTCTAAAATTAAGATTCTGCTTACATTTTTAAACCATTTTCGTAATTTTATAATTCATATTAAATTTTAATTTTTAGTGGTTTAGTTAGGTGTTCTCCACTTCACTGCTTTGGGCAATTTGGATAACAAGTTCAAAATTTTAAGAACGAACCAACAATTTTTTGAATAAGAACCTAAAATTTTTCGCCATTGTGCACTTCAAAGGCTCATTCTTATACCTTTAGTTTTATAGGAAGCAACTCGAGAAACCCACTGAAATAGAAGTATTCATGGTAAGAAATTTTAAGAATTTAAATTTTTGATTCTAACCCATATGATGGAATTAGAAGGTTGAACTTATACCATTTATTTTCTACAACTTCAAGCATCAATTTTTTTTTTTTTTTTTTTTTAAATAAAGGAGTCTAAGGCTGATAACCACTGTATCTTGGCAATTTGTACAAATTAAGTTTGGATAACCAATTAAGTTTGTACAAATTAAGTTTGAAAAATGGAGAAATTCTTTCTCTATACTTAAATTTTTTTTTGGTAAATGATAGAGAGGAGAGAAAAGCTCAAAATGGCCGTGAATAACAGAAGAAAACTTCAAATATTTTGAAATTCGAATAGTAAATAAGTTTCCTCCTCAGATAATTCTGTATACATAAAGATTGAATCTAGAGTTTCATGGATGTCAAATCAACAAGTTTGATGAAGAAACTAGCTTGGATAGCCACTAGAACACGTACGCAGACTCAAGTGCCTTGGCTCTGCCCCTCTCTTTTTATCTTTGTATATAATACACCCAAAGAGCTTGCATTCTCTTCGGTTCTATCCCATCGCCGCATTACATAGCATAACTGGGTCAACATTGAGCACGCATATCATAGTATACTAGTCATCTCATTCATGGCATGCGGGATTCTCATTACAATCATGACATGTCAATCAAGCTCATCGTACATACAGGGTAACAAATCGTGTCACAAACATCATATACATAAACATGGCATACATAGCATTTCACTGCAAGAAACATCTAACCTAGAATACATCAACAACACATGGTGCATGCAAGGGCCACAAGGCACGCACCAACATACATACATAACTAACGCCAACAGTAAGGTTACTTACCTCTTTGGCCTTGGTCGAAGTCACCCACAATGCTCCAGCGCCTAACTACCTCCTCAAATGGTTGAAACAAGGGTGGGAATGGCTCCAGAAGGGTCGAAAACCTAGGAATCGGTATACTATTTGGATGTCGAGCCGCGCAGCCGCGCCGCCAAACCGCGCCTAGCCGAGCCAGAAGTTCGTGAAGCCGTCAAGGGTCGACCCACGCCTGCCGAAAATCCCGATGGCCCTAATTGCAGAGTTTGGCTACTGTCGCCGGTGGATGCGTCGTCGTTCGTCCATTCTCTGGTGGTGCGTCTGCCTCCTATTGCTCCGAAGTACACTGGCGTCCCCTCTCCTAAAGGAGGCGGCACTCCTAGGGTTTAAGCGATTTTCGGCGGTTTTTTCTCTCTCTCTCTCTTGGAAGGTGTATCGTTACATTAAGTAATCATGATAACAAATTCAAGATGATCAAACCGACGTCAAAACACCCGAGTTATATCGCTAAAGAGATTCTCGACGACCATACATCAACCTAAGGTACGCTTTGTGCCCTGCTTACGTGTCGTCATCAGTAAACGAGCTCGAGATTTTAGGTTTCCTAAACGAACATAGATATGTGATTATAGGCACTTTTAAGCCACGAAACTCCAGGAAAGGAAGGAATGAAGGAAAATAGAGAGAAAGAAAAAGGACAAAAATCAGCATCTAAAATGACAAACAGAGGAGAGAGAAATGTCGCGAGAGAATCGCGCAAGGAATCGGGCGAAGAATAAAATATCCGTCATATTTGGGTCGGCCCCATCTGTGACCCGAGGCCCAAAACCCTTGTGGTAAAAAGTTCCAGACTTTTAATAACATGGACTTTAAAAAACATTGTAGAATGACTACGATAACATTTTTAGTAAGATATTGTATCTTATATTTTTTGGAGTGTTAGTTAGAATTTTTATACTCCTTCATGCTATTGTTTCTAAACTTACATGACTTTGAGAGAGAGAGTACCAAGCATGGAGAATATGAGTATCAGATTTGAAATAGGTTTGAGTCATTTTTTTTGGGTCTAGTAATTCTGGACTATATTTTATTATTTTATAAAATATTGTATCATAAGATCTCTACCTAGATATAGAAAAATTATTCACATCAATCTCATTTTCATGTCTATATAGTATCTATAATCTCGTTCAATGAATGCATTTATTTTGAATTTCTGTTTTAGAAAAGAGTCCCAAAATTTTGAACCTAGGGTCTTGGGTTATGAGCCTGCCGCTTATTTACAGCGGAGTCAACCGTTATACATAGTAGCTATATTTGGTAAATGACGTAGTAAATTGTGTACAGTAAAAAAGCTAGGTAAAGCTATATACGGTAAATAGTTATACATAGTAGATGGTTATATCCGGTAAAACTAAATATAATAGAGTTTGAAAATGTACTTTCTATATTTTCTGTATTCTGTTACTGTACATACTCGTAGTCATCAATATAAATCCTTTAGTGAGAGTTCTCCTTGCATTTTCTCTATCCTATTCTTTGTCGAGTGTGTGCGTTGTTGTGCGATCCTAACAGAGGGATTGAGTACTCCTTAAAAGAAGTATATCGAGCATAGTTGAACAGTAACTTACCAAGTTGGTATAACCGTTTAGCCATGAGTGATCATTAAAAATAGTTATGAGTACATGGCCTAAGTTTTTGTTCATTGGATTAAGTCTAATGAGACCTACAAGTAGGTTGTTTGCTTAGTGATTTAATGACTTACCAAGTTGGTATAGCCGTTTAGCCACGAGTAATCATTAAAAATAGTTATGAGCACATAGCCTAAGTTTTTGTTCATTGGATTAAGTCTGACGAGACCTACAAGTAGGTTGTTTGTTGAGTGATTTAGTGACTTACCAAGTTGATATAACCCTTTAGCCATAAGTAATTGTTAAAAATAGTTATGAGCATATAGCCCTAAGTTTTTGTTCATAGGATTGCTAATTAATTGGAAGTAGTTTTCTAGTCTATTAATAAAAAGTAGTTTCTCTATTAGCAGAGAGAAGTTTTATATTTGTTTTTTAAATAGCTGTAGGAATTTATTTGTTTTTTTTTTTTTTTTTGTTTCATTCGGTTGGTTTTAATTCTGTTGGTTTGTTTTTCAAATATCTCATCCGTATGAGTTGATTTGTTTTTTTGATTTGGTTGGTTTGTTATTGTATCTTGTAAAGCTATATAAAAGTAGAAGTTGTCCTTCAATAAACATCAATCAATTTTTCTTTATTTGGTATCAGAGCCGACTTGAAAGAAGAAATACACAACAAATTGACTGTTTGAGAGGAAAAACACCGAACAAATGGCAAGTGATTCAGAGCCTAATTGGACCTGAAAGAAGAAATACACAACAACTTGAGTGTTCGAGAGGAAAAACACTGAACAAATGGCAAGTGATTCAGGAAGCTTTGCTGCACCATGTGTTCCCAAATTCGATGGAGACTACGAGTATTGGAGTTTGGTCATGGAAAATCTCTTGCGTTCCAAGGAATATTGGAGTGCTATTCAATTTGGTTTCGAGGAACCAAAAGGAACCGAAGCACTAAGTGCAGCCCAGCGAAAGGAAATCGATGAAGCAAGGCTAAAAGATCTCAAAGAAAAGAATTATCTCTTTCAATCCATTGATAAGAGTATTATGAAAACTATCATTCCAAAGGATACTTCCAAGCAATTGTGGGCTTCAATGAAACTTAAGTATCAAGGAAAAGATAGAGTGAAGTGAGCCCAGCTACAACGACTTCGCTGAACATTCGAAACTTTAGAGACGAAAGTAGGAGAAGGTGTTTCCGAGTATTTTACAAGAGTTATATCTACTGCTAATGACATGAGGAATTGCGGAGAAGACATGCCGGATGTCAAAATTGTTGAGAAAATACTTCGAAGTCTCACCAATAAATTCAACTTCGTAGTATGCTCAATTGAAGAATCCAAAGACATTAACCGATTAACCGTCAATGAATTATAAACATCTTTGCTTGTACATGAACAAAAGGTGATTGATAAGTGGAGTGAAGAGCAGGTTATGCAGGGGGAGAATGTACCAAGGTATGAACAAGGAAGAGGCAGAGGGACATTTTAGAGAGGAAGATGTTACTCTAAAGGACGGGGAAGAGGTAGATCTTTTGTGAATCGGTCGGCCATCAACTGTTTTCGATGTGGAAAGCAAGGACATTACCAATTTGAATGTTCGGGCTTAGAAAAATAAGCTGTCAATTATGCTGAATTTGACGAGGAGGAAGAACTGCTATTGATGGTGTACACAAAGAAAAGTAAAGTTGAAAAAAAGGCATTTGGTTTCTCAATTCCGGGTGCTCAAATCATATGACAGGGGACAAAACATGGTTCGTTGAGCTTGACACACTGTCAGGTTGGGAAATAGCTCAAAATTGGCAGTTGAAGGAAGAGGCAGTGTCAGATTCAAAGTTGAAGGTATCACACAAACCGTGACAAATGTCTGCTATGTCCCCAATCTCACCAACAATTTGCTAAGCATAGGGTAGCTACAGGAAAAGCGCTTGGTGATCTTAATCAAAGAAGGAACTTGCAGAGTCTATCATCAACAAAGGAGTCTGATAATGAACATGCAAATGATGGCGAATCACATGTTCTCAGTTCATGCAAAGATGAAGTCATTGGTTGACAAATGTTCGAAAATAGAAGATGAAGACTTGGAGGCTCTGTGGCACGAGAGGTATGGGCATTTGAATTGTAAATCTATTCAAATCATGCAGCAAAAACAAAGGGTGGAAGGATTACCCAAATTAAAGGAAGCTGTCAAAGTTTGCACAGTTTGCAATGTTGGGAAGCAACAACGACAAAAATTCCCAAAGAAAAGCAAATGGAGAGCATCAAATAAACTGGAATTGATTCATGGAGATCTTTGTGACCCATCACTCTAACCTGTCACAGTGGTAAAAGGTACCTGCTGGTACTTGTAGATGATTTTTCTCGCAAGACATGGATTTATTTTCTTATAGATAAATCAAAAGCTTTTGAATCATTCAAAAACATTAAAAATTTTGTGGAAAATGAAGCAAAACAACCATATGTGGACTCTGACTGGGGAGGAGAATTTACATCAAATTAATTCAACAAGTTCTGCAAAGATAACGGGATCAAGCAACAACTAACAGCTGCTTACACTCCCCAGCAAAACAGAGTTGCAGAGAGAAGGAACCGAACCATCATGAACATGGTACGGTGTCTTTTATCTGAGAAAGAGATGTCGAAGAAGTTGTGGCCGGAAGCAGCTAGATGGACAACTCATGTTCTAAATCGTAGTTACACATAGGCAATCAAGGACATGGTTCCTGAGAAGAAGTGATCAGGCATAAAACTAAATGTGGAATACTTCAGAGTATTTGATTCAATTGCACATGTCCATATTCCCAAATAGAAGAGAACTAAACTTGATGATCGAAGTCTCAAATGCGTCCTACTTGGAGTTAGTGATGAACCTAAGGCCTATCGCCTGTGTGATCCAGCAACAAACAAGATAATTGTGAGCAGGGATGTCATATTTGGAGAAGGTACAAAATGAGACTAGAATTCAAGTACAAAAAATGCAGAGTAGGACATGGAGTTTGCCTCTTAACTACTTGGAGTTTGCCTCTTAACTACTATTATAGAGAGTAATGCACCTCTAGGGCTACAAGTAAGCTTGAAAAAATGCCCATCTCTGGAGAATCAAACTCCAAACTGTACTATGAGAGGGTACTATGATACCACTATTATAGGAGAGTACGATACTGAAGAATCGAACCCTTGTCAATACAGTGGGAGGGTACTTCCTGAAGATAGTGGGAGGGTACTTCCTGAAGTGAAGTATGTGTCTTTTAGTTGGACCATAAAGTTAGCCAATTCTATGGCTGGTCTCACCTAGATTTGAAGTGAAGTATGTGTCTTTTAGTTGGACCATAAAGTTAGCAATTCAGTGTCTTGGTTAATCTAGCCCATAAATCTAAGTCTCTTCGCTACTGTTCTTCTATCTCTTTATTTCATAAAAATCATTAGATAACATAAAAATATTAATGGATGATGTCAATCACTCTACAATGCTGGTTATGGGTTCGTTATTTCATAAAAATCATTAGATAACATAAAAATATTAATGGATGATGTCAATCACTCTACAATGCTGGTTATAGGGTTCAAACCCATGCACACTTATGTGCAGAAGATCTTAAGTCTTCCCCCTTAACCTCTCGGGCAAACCAACTAATATTGTTCATTAAAATTAAATTTATCTAAACTAAATTTAAATTAATTAAATAAATATGGAAAATAAGTATGAATACTAAATTTGCGTTCCGAGAAATATATTAGAAAATGATAAGAGTTGGGACATCATTGTTAGGCTATGGAGCCTGATACTTATTTATAGCTTGGTCAACGGTTATATCCGGTAAAGCTATATTTGGTAAGCTATATATAGTAAAGCTATATATGGTAAAGCTATATCCGGTAAAGCTATATATGGTAAATAGTTATATATAGTAGATGGCTAAATCTGGTAAAGCTATATATAGTAAACTATACCATATATATATCTGGTCCGGTAGAGCTTTGTAGATGTACTTTTCTATTCTCTGTACTCTCTTGTTGTACATGCCTGAAGTCATCAATAAAAAATCCTTTTAGCCAGAGTTCTCCTTGCAACTTCTCTCTATCCTTCTCTTTGTGTTCATCTAGATCGAGCGTGTGCGTTGTTGTGCGATCCTAACAACTGGTATCGATCCTAACAACTGGTATCAGAGCCAGGCGAAACTCACCAGGCTGAAGTCAGAGCCAGGCGAAACTCACCAGGCTGAAGTCAGAGCCAGGCGAAACTCACCAGGCTGAAGTCAGAGCCAGGCGGAAGTCAGAGCCAGGAGCCAAGCGGAAGTCAGAGCTAGGTGAAATTCACCACGATCTGTGAAGATGGAAAGTTCAAAGATTGGAATTGAGAAGTTCGATGGATCCGATTTTGGTTTGTGGAAAATGCAGATTGAAGATTATCTGTACCAGAAAGATCTTCACGAACCTCTGTTGGGGGTGAAGCCGGATACCATGACCACGGAACAGTGGAAGCTCAAGGATCGACAAGCCTTGGAGCTGATCCGGTTGACGCTATCCAGGAACGTGGCGTTCAACATTATCAAGGAGAAGACAACGTCAGGTCTGTTGAAGACGCTGTCAAATATGTACGAAAAACTGTTGGCTATGAACAAGGTGTATTTGATGCAGAGATTGTTATGAGTCCTTGTGAGAACTTCGTTACGAGCAAACAGAAACGAGTTAGCTTCACAAAGACTATTAGAGAATTGAAGAAAAGTACCAGAGGGAGTTGCGTCGTCCGGAAGCGTCGCTGAAGCTCCAGAGGGAGTTGCGTTGTCCGGAAGCGTCGCTGAAGCTCCAGAGGGAGTTGCGTCGTCCGGAAGCGTCGCTGAAGCTCCAGAGGGGGTTGCGTCGTCCGGAAGCGTCGCTGAAGCTCCAGAGGGAGTTGCGTCGTCCGGAAGCGTCGCTGAAGCTCCAGAGGGAGTTGCGTCGTCCGGAAGCGTCGCTGAAGCTCCAGAGGGAGTTGCGTCGTCCGGAAGCGTCGCTGAAGCTCCAGAGGGAGTTGCGTCGTCCGGAAGCGTCGCTGAAGCTCCAGAGAGAGTTGCGTCGTCCGGAAGCGTCGCTGAAGCTCCAGAGGGGTTGCGTCGTCCGGAAGCGTCGCTGAAGCTCCAGAGGGAGTTGCGTCGTCCGGAAGCGTCGCTGAAGCTCCAGAGGGAGTTGCGTCGTCCGGAAGCGTCGCTGAAGCTCCAGAGGGGGTTGCGTCGTCCGGAAGCGTCGCTGAAGCTCCAGAGGGGGTTGCGTCGTCCGGAAGCGTCGCTGAAGCTCCAGAGGGAGTTGCGTCGTCCGGAAGCGTCGCTGAAGCTCCAGAGGGAGTTGCGTCGTCCGGAAGCGTCGCTGAAGCTCCAGAGGGAGTTGCGTCGTCCGGAAGCGTCGCTGAAGCTCCAGAGGGAGTTGCGTCGTCCGGAAGCGTCGCTGAAGCTCCAGAGGGGGTTGCGTCGTCCGGAAGCGTCGCTGAAGCTCCAGAGAGAGTTGCGTCGTCCGGAAGCGTCGCTGAAGCTCCAGAGGGAGTTGCGTCGTCCGGAAGCGTCGCTGAAGCTCCAGAGGGAGTTGCGTCGTCCGGAAGCGTCGCTGAAGCTCCAGAGGGGGTTGCGTCATCCAGAAGCGTCGCTGAAACTCCAAAGGAGGTTGCATCGGTCGGAAGCGTCGCTGAAACTCCAGAGCGGGTTGCGTCGTTCGGAAGCGTCGCTGAAGCTCCAGAGGGAGTTGCATCGTCTGGAAGCGTCGCTGAAGCTCCAGAGGGAGTTGCGTCGCTGAAGCTTCAGAGGGAGTTGCGTCGTCCGGAAGCGTCGCTGAAGCTCCAGAGGGGGTTGCGTCGTCCGGAAGCGTCGCTGAAGCTCCAGAGGGAGTTGCGTCGCTGAAGCGCGTCGCTGAAGCTCCAGAGGGAGTTGCGTCGTCCGGAAGCGTCGCTGAAGCTCCAGAGGGGGTTGCGTCGTCCGGAAGCGTCACTGAAGCTCCAGAGGGATTTGCGTCGTCCGGAAGCGTCGCTGAAGCTCCAGAGAGAGTTGCGTCGTCCGGAAGCGTCGCTGAAGCTCCAGAGGGAGTTGCATCGTCTGGAAGCGTCGCTGAAGCTCCAGAGGGAGTTGCGTCGCTGAAGCGCGTCGCTGAAGCTCCAGAGGGAGTTGCGTCGTCCGGAAGCGTCGCTGAAGCTCCAGAGGGGGTTGCGTCGTCCGTAAGCGTCGCTGAAGCTCCAGAGGGATTTGCGTCGTCCGGAAGTCCGGAAGCGTCGCTGAAGCTCCAGAGGGAGTTGCGTCGTCCGGAAGCGTCGCTGAAGCTCCAGAGGGAGTTGCGTCGTCCGGAAGCGTCGCTGAAGCTCCAGAGGGAGTTGCGTCGTCCGGAAGCGTCGCTGAAGCTCCAGAGGGAGTTGCGTCGTCCGGAAGCGTCGCTGAAGCTCCAGAGGGAGTTGCGTCGTCCGGAAGCGTCGCTGAAGCTCCAGAGGGGGTTGCGTCGTCCGGAAGCGTCGCTGAAGCTCCAGAGGGAGTTGCGTCGTCCGGAAGCGTCGCAGAAGCTCCAGAGGAGGTTGCGTCGGCCGAAAGCGTCGCTGAAACTCCAGAGAAGGTTGCATGGGCTGGAAGACTCTTGCTGAGAAACCAGAGGTGAAGCAAGTGGGAGTTGATGTTGAGTTGCTCAAAGATTCACAGAGTGATGTAGCAGATACTCAAGAAACTCCTGAGACTCATGCTGTTGGCGAGGAACCCAATCTATCATTCAAAATACAGAAGGCGATACCATTTCACTCGGAAGTTGGTTGAAGATGGTGATGTGTTTTGAGAAGATAGAGGGTGCAAAGAATCCAGCAAACATGTTGACAAAATGTGTTGATGTTGGAATATTGAGGTTGTGCGAAACCTCAATTGGTATGGTGCAGTGAAGATGCTCATGGTCGTCTGAGAGTGAAATTCTTGGTTGACTAGATCAGTCTCCAAGTGGGAGAATTGTTAGGCTATGGAGCCTGATACTTATTTATAGCTTGGTCAACGGTTATATCCGGTAAAGCTATATTTGGTAAGCTATATATAGTAAAGCTATATATGGTAAAAAGCTATATCCGGTAAAGCTATATATGGTAAATAGTTATATATAGTAGATGGCTAAATCTGGTAAAGCTATATATAGTAAACTATACCATATATATATCTGGTCCGGTAGAGCTTTGTAGATGTACTTTTCTATTCTCTGTACTCTCTTGTTGTACATGCCTGAAGTCATCAATAAAAAATCCTTTTAGCCAGAGTTCTCCTTGCAACTTCTCTCTATTCTTCTCTTTGTGTTCATCTAGATCGAGCGTGTGCGTTGTTGTGCGATCCTAACAACTGGTATCGATCCTAACAATCATTGTGTTAAACACATAGTACTCCACCTTTGCAATATATGACCAAGGAATATTACCGTCATTTATAGCTTCTATCACAATAATAAAAATTCTTATTCTACCTCCATTGATCGTATAAGACAGACCATTCACCACACACAAGTAAATGAGACGTCTACCATTCTTGTTATACACTTCCACTGCAAACCTTCCAACTTTTTGGAATTCTTCTTCATTGACATTCTTAATTGGAACTAGATTTAAAGGAAACATTTCTCCACACCTCATTTTGGAATACCTTTGACAGGTAATTTCAACAAACTTACTTTGTTCGTGAATACTTGGAGTTCGATATTTATAGTTGTGGTTGAACGCTATTCAAATTGATATAGTCGAATCTTACAACAAAGACTAATTTCGCATTCCTCTGTTAGGAGATAGCTTTAAATCAAATTCTTTAGTTTGGATAAAGGTGGTATTGTTTTAGTCAAACAATTAATACAAATGTATTACTAGTAGAACAAACATTTTGTAGATATATTTTTTAGTTTTAGTAATAAATTACACATTAATAGTTTGATATAATTAAGGTTACTTCAATTTGTGAGTAGAAGTTTAGATTGAGCCGGATTGAATATGTAATCTTAAAGTATATCTAAAACTAAATATGATTTCCTTTTTATACATTTACGACAACAAAATATGCACATCTAGATGGGAAGTATAGTGTGTTTTAGTTGGACCATAAAGTTAGCCAATTCTTTGGCTTAAAATTCTAAGCATTAGATATAATAATATTAATTTTGTAGCCTCAAATAAATAAATAATACAAAGATTTATTTTGTGGACATATAAATACTCTTATGAGAGAAGCACCTCCTCGAGACTAGATGAACTAAATTTTACTTTAGCAATTAATAAGGTTGATTTCAGCTTGGTTATGAATGAGTTGACTCCGACTTAAGTCATATATTAAATGGATTCTTTCTAGGAAAACTTCGAGCTACAAGCGAGCTTAGTGTACCACGCAAATATTTAGTTGACATGCCACTAGATGCACACAAGGAACATGAATTCAGGTATTGAATGATTAGGTCAATCTCTTCGATTCATGACCGTTTCTCAAAGATAACTGTTTCCATTACTGATTCCTTTCATGGAGGATATTACATAAATTTAGTTGTCAAAGCTGCAATTATACATCAAAATATTAACACAATTATACATCGAAAAATCAAGTATGTTTTGGATTTTCTTCTGCTTATATTTATTCGACCATTTACCCAATTTAAAAGTGATTTTTAGCGGCTAACTAAGATGAACCAAGTCCAAGATTGTCGGTTTATATCTACAATTGGAGAAATTATTTTTGAAGGCTACCATAAGGCCATAGACACCTTAAATTGTTGTACCATGAGATGTATGAGAGAAAAATAATAAAAGTATTTTAATGATTTCTTAGGTATGCCATTTTTAAAATATAATCACACTGTGGTTTAGTAGTTTCACAATTAATTTTCTTAAAATTGACACAAATGTACACCCGTATGTCATTTTTTTTTAATTATAATATGTCGACATTAAACTTATTGATGTGTATATGTATACATACATATATAACTCTAAGATTCTGTTACTAATCTATCCCAAAATTTTTATTTTTGGTACATTATTTCATGCATTTTTCATATTAGATTTGAGTATGTGGATCAGTATTAATAAATTTACATCGATAATTTAAGTATAGAGTACGACCACCATTAGAACGAAAGGATCTCCTGCATATCGGCGAGTATTACCTTAGAGCCCTTCTCACGTATCATAGTGACTTAAGGTGCCCCTCGTGCAAGATCGATGAAAGATCGAGACATACATGAAACCGAGAGCCAAGAAAAAAAAAATCCCTAAGTTTTGAACCTAAGAGGGATTGAGTATTCCTTAAAAGAAGTATACTGAGGGTAGTTGAACAGTGACTTACCAAGTTGTTATAACTATTTGGCCATGAGTGATCGTTAAAAATAGTTATGAGCACATAGCCTAAGTTTTTGTTCATAGGATTAAGTCCTACAAGACCTACAAGTAGGTTGTTTGCGGAGTGATTCAGTAACTTACCAAGTTGGTATAACCTATGATACCACTACACTAGATGTGCACATGTAGGAGGGAAGTAATACTGTGTGTTTTAGTTGGACCATAAAGTAAGCCAATTAATGCCCATAGATGTGAACATCGAGCTGGGAAGTAGTGTGTCTAAGCCTTCTTCACTATTATTACAGAGATCTAGCCATCAGGACTATAAGTCTAAGTCTAAGCCAAGCCTTCTTCATTATTATTACATTGATCTAACCATCAGGGCTATAAATCTAAGCCAAACCATCTTCACTATTATTACAGAGTAAGGCACTCGTTAGGGGTTCTTCTCCAAGGTTTGTGGAAGGGTACTATGATACCACTACACCAGATGTGCACATCTGTGTCTTTTAGTTGGACCATAAAGTTAGAAAATTCTATGGCTTGGTCAATCTAGCTCGCCTCTTGGAGAAAAAGACACCCATTAGGGGTTCTTCTAGGTGCACTTTTCCACAAATTTCCAACCTCTCTATTTCATTACAAGATTGACCTACAAGTAAGCTTGAAGAATGCACATTTGAAGAATCAAACCTCGGTCGGTATCGTAGGACGGTACTATGATATCACTACACTAGATGTGTACATCCCAGAGGAATGTACTATGTCTTTGAGTTGGACCATAAAGTTAGCCAATTCTATGGCTTAGTCAATCTAGCCCGCCTCTCACTAGGGATTCTTCTAGGTGCACTTTTCCACTAATTTCTAATCTCTTTATTTCATCTAGGTCATTAAAAGATCTACCTACAAGTAAGCTTAAAAAATGCTCAGTACCGTGGGGGTACTATGTTACCACTACACTAGATGTGCACATCCTCGAGAAGTACTGTGTCTTTTAGTTGGACCATAAAATGCTCAGTACCGTGGGAGGGTACATGATACCACTACACTAGATGTGCACATCCTTGAGGTCTTTGAGTTGGACGATAAAGTTAGCCAATTCTGTCTTGGTCAATCTAGCCCGCCTATTCACTACTATTATAGGAGAGTAAGACACCCCCATTAGGGGTTCTCTTCTCCTAAGTGCACTTTCCACTAATTTCTAATCTCTTTATTTCATAAAAGTGATTAGAAGATTGACCTACAAGTAAGTTTGAAAAATGCACATCCGAGAAATTTAACCTCGGTTAGTACCGTGGGAGGGTACTATGATACTACTACACTAGATGTGCACATCCTAGAGGGAAGTACTTTGTCTTTGAGTTGGACCATAATGTTAACCAATTCTATGGCTTGCTCAATCTAGCCCGCCTCTTCACTAGGAGAGAGTTGGACCATAAAGTTAACCAATTCTATGGCTTGGTCAATCTAGCCCGCCTCTTCACGGGGAGAAAGTTGGACCATAAAGTTAACCAATTCTATGGCTTGGTCAATCTATCCCGCCTCTTCAATAGGAGAGAGTTGGACCATAAAGTTAACCAATTCTATGGCTTGGTCAATCTAGCCCGCCTCTTCACTAGAGACACCCCACCATTAGGGGTTCTCGTAGGTGCCCTTTTCCACTAATTTCTAATCTCTTTATTTCAAAAAAGTGATTAGAAGATTGTCGTACAAGTAAGCTTGATGAATTAGGGGTTCTCGTAGGTGCCCTTTTCCACTAATTTCTAATCTCTTTATTTCATAAAAGTGATTAGAAGATTGTCGTACAAGTAAGCTTGATGAATTAGGAGTTCTCGTAGGTGCCCTTTTCCACTAGTTTCTAATCTCTTTATTTCATAGAAGTGATTAGAAGATTGTACAGATTGTCGTACAAGTAAGCTTGATGAAAAATGCACATCTAAGGAATCGAACTCTGGTCAGTACCGTGGGAGGATACTATGATACTAGTACACTAGATGTGCACATTCTAGAAGGAAGTAATGTGTCTTTCAGTTAGACCATAAAGTTAGCCAATTCGTTGGCTTGGTCAATCTAACCCGCCTCTTGAGTGAGGGGGTTCTCTTAGGTGTACTTTTCCACTAATTTCTAATCTATTTATTTCATAAAAGTCATATCGAACTCTATAATGCTGGCTATGGGGTTCGAACCCATGCACACTTGTGTGCAGAAGATCTTAAGTCTTCCCCCTTAACCTCTCGGGCAAACCAGCTAATTTTGTTCATTAAAATTAAATTTAGCTAAACTAAATTTAAATTAATTAAATAAATATTGAAAATAAGTATGAATACTAAATTTGTTTTACGAGAAATATATTAGAAAGTGATAACAGTTAGGGCATCATAGAGTTAAACACATAGTACTCCACCTTTGCAATATATGACCAAGGAATACCATCGTCATTTATAGCTTCTATCACAATAATAAAAAAAATTTATTCTACCTCCATTGATGTATAAGACAGACCATTCACTACACGCAAGTAAATGAGACGTCCACTATTCTTGTTATACACTTCCACTGCAAACCTTCCAACTTTTTGCAATTCTTCTTGATTGGAACACCTCTGATAGATAATTTTAACAAACTTACTTTGTTCATGAATAGTTGGAGTTCGATATTTATAGTTGTGGTTGAACGCTATTCAAATTGATATAGCCGAATCTTACAACAAAAACTAATTTCGCATTCCTCTGTTAGGAGATAGCTTTGAAGCAAATTCTTTGGTTTGGATAATGGTGGCATTGTTTTAGTCAAACAATTAATACAAATGTATTACTAGTAGAACCAATATTTTATAGGTATATTTTTTAAATTTAGTAATAAATTATACATTAATAGATACAATTAAGGTTACTTAAATTTGTGAGTAAAAGTTTAGATTGAGCTCGGTTGAACAGGTAATTTTAAAGTATATCTTAAACTAAATATGATTTCCTTTTTATACATTCACAACAACAAAATGTGCACATCTAGGTGGGAAGTATGGTTTGTTTTAGTTGGACCATAAAGTTTAGGTGAGAAGTATGATCATGTCGAGCTTGAATGATTCTTGTTGATCAAATATCTCAAGGCAAGAACACTTGATTGAGATTCGAATCACTCCACAAGCAAGATGGATCACGTCGAGCTTGAATGATTCTACATGCAACCTAAACTAGGTAGAATTGCAAAGAAACTTAGCCATTGGTAAAGAAAAAGAAAAGCACAAATGCTACATACATGGCTTTATATAGTCTCAAAATGAAACTATTATAGGCATTCCAAAGTCATTAAACGATTGACCTATAAGTAAGCTTGAAAAATGCACACCTACGGAATCGAACGCCTAGTCAGTACCGTGGGAGGGTACCCACTACACACTAGATGCGCACATCCAAGTGGGAAGTACTATTTTAGTTGGACCATAAAGTAAGTTTGGCAGGGTTAATCTAGCCCTATCAGGCCCATAAGACTAAGCCTCTTCACTACTATTACAAGAGTAAGTCGTCGCCCATTAAGAATTCTTTTAAGTCATCGATGGCTACTAGTGTTTTAGTTAGACCATAGTCTACAAGAAAGCATGAAAATGCACATTCTGGGAATTGAAACCTGGTTAGTACCGTGGGAAGGTACTATGATACCAATACACTATATGTGAACATCCAGGTGGGAAGTACTGTGTGTTTTAGTTGGCCGATAAAGTTAGCCAATTCTATTGCTTGGTCAATCTAGCCCTATCAAGCCTATAAGAAAGCTTGACAAATGCACATCCACGGAATATAACCTCGGTGAGTACCGTGGGAGGGTACTATGATACCACTACACTAGATGTGCACTTCCAGATGGGAAGTACGGTGTGTTTTAGTTAGACCATAAAGTTAGTTATGATGTTGGGATTTATGCCCTAAAGCCTGGTAATTAATTATTTAGTTTATAACAATAATTTTTATTATTTTGTTTGTAATTTAATTGTTATCCATGGTATGAAAATCCAAGGTTATTAATGTAATCTTCAACAGTATGTGTTTGACATACTAAGAGCATCATGTTCAAGTAATAACCTAAAGAGTCTATAGTATATGGATGAGGTTGGATATCTTATCCTAGTAACACTATTCGTACGACCCACTTTGTAATTGTTACAAATGATTTGATCCAAATCATTCATGTGGAGACATGTAAGTGAGGGTATCCTATACAATTAGTTGGTATACGACTAGACCAAGAAATATTTAATCTATCTTTATAAATCCGTTTATTGAGAAGATTAATATTGCACATGATGATCATATGTGTAACGACCCTAAATTTTCACATACTCAGAGTCGCTACTAACGTCTCATGCTCATCTATAATGCGGAAATATAACTCTTACATAAACATTATTGATAACGTAAACTTAAAAAAAAAAACGTTTAAAACAACTTCTTCTCTGGAAAACACAGCCATGGTCTTACGTGTTTAAATATGAAATACTGAAATTTAGAGAAAACAAAAACAAATACAAAATAATTTAGAACAACGAAATGCAAAACAATCTATTCTAACTTAAGACTAGAAATTTAAATATGAGTCTACCCTATGCACGTGCCACAGTCTCTGCTCTCGATGCCGTCGTCCTCCGTACAAGTGCGCCTTGCCTTTACCTGAAAAATGATGTGGCACACTGCCTGAGTATTTCAAAGAATACTCAGTAAGTGGCCCCACTATAAGGGCCATGCAAATGCAAACACATGCAATCATGATTTAGGGACCTATCTCTAATCATCTTAGGGGTGGCCTCCAGTCTCGGAAAAATTGGATGTGTAGTACTTCCCTACACACGACTCACACGTGCGAGTGTGAATCCCCAGGGCGCTCGCACACCCCCTGGACCCTCTGGTCAAGCTAATCTATAGCGACGTCCGGAGGTCAGCGGAACCCCATAGTGTCATGCACCTCATGAACACCCTCATCTGTGTGCTTTCGCACCTGTGCGCATACGCACTCATCATACGGTGCGCGTCCGCACTCGTCATCTCCAAGGGAAGTAGCCCTATGCTTATGAACATACAATATGCATGAGGTCCCTCTAAATTCATCATAATGTCTCTTTTGACACAACCCTCTAGTCTCATCTCTTTGTTACTCTAGGTAACACATACTCGTGGATATTTATATTAATATCATTTTCACGCTCTTAGGGTTGTGTCCTATGTCGATTTAATGACATGATGCAATATGGCACTCATCATCATATAGCATGCTCAATATGGAAAACATCATCATATTAAGGTAAACGTCACGCAATCATCATACTCATCATATTGCCACAAAGTGCATCAAACATATCAAGTACGACATTCATCAAAATATATATATACTGAGCACATCATCAGGTATCATAACCCACACATCATCATAAGTCATACATCATCATAACTCATATACCGCATCGTACGACATAGTTCATACAACATCGTAACTCATACAATTTTTAGCCTATCCTATAGTAGGCCACTTACCTGGTTGGCCTTAGCCGAAGTATTCCGTAATTTAATTAACGTAAGCTCCCATTCCTCAAGAGCTGCTCCAAAGGTTGCTAGAGTTCGCTTCATATCGAACCGTTCGTCACCTTTCGTTAGCATTTCACATTTTAATTAATAATCCAACTAACATGTGAAATACAGCTCTAAAACGGTCTTAGTAAAAAAAATCGAATTCCACGTTTTCATTGTTTCTAAATTTTGGTTGGGTAGTAAAACTTAAATTGAAGATATGTCAATATTATTTCATGGTGCTTCAATCATTCAATCCAACTATAGTTTGTTATAATATTATATTCTCTTGGTACAAATAATAATAATTTCTCACATCTTACATTTTACTTGTTGTACACTTTTGTTTCTCCTCTCTGTCTTCTTTTTCTTTCATAGGAATGACTATGTCAATCAATTCTGTTTTTCTCTAGTATGAATATCAATTGACAGAAGCCATTTTTTATTTTTTTTTCTTCTCTTTCCTAAAAACTACTCTCATCAACAGAAGCCATTTTCTATTCTATTTTCATTCTCTTTCCTTTTTCAATCTATCATGTTTTCTTCACTTTCCTAAAAACTACCATCAATGGAGCTATTTTCAATCTATTCTGTTTTCTCCTCTCTCCCAAATCACTATTCAATTCTAGAAGTCATTTTCAATCTATTTTAATTTTCCTCAGTAAAAATGACTATGCATCCATCAATTATGATTTTCTTCTCTTTCCCCTACAAATGATGATTCAATTTAGATGCAATTCACAAAGCCATTTTCAATCAATTTTGATTTTCGATCCGATATACAGAAATCTAAATAATTGAAAAGGAGATCTAAGATAACTTTTCTATCTCTCGGCAAAAGATAAAAGAGAAGGAGATCTAACTTACGATTACTTTTCGGTCTCTTTCCATTAAATCTGCTTGAAGTGAAGGACATCTCCGATTCTTCTCTCCCAAAATCTGTGATCTTTCCTTTGTTTCTTTTTTCTATTTTTTCTCTTCTCAAAATCTGCCATTTTTTTTGTTTCTGTTTGGTTCATTTTTTTTCAGGTCATTTTGCAGTTGTAGGACGTGTCCATGGGATATTTGGGGAATGTAGAGAGAGAGAGAGTGATAATTTCCTTTTTTTTTTTTTTTTTTTTTAATATAATTATTATTATCTTTTTTTTTTTTCAGGTCGTTACAATATGCAACTCGATCTTAATCCTGAGTGAGTTATGAGCTCTTGCCTGTGAGGGCTTGTCCTTTCATTTACATGGGTGAGAATGGCTCTTTTAGTCGATTCAATATGCCTACAATTTTGGAGACTTGACCAAATAGGGAGTTGAAAACATAATATCATGAGATGGAATTCACTCATTTCCATATAAGGAAAGTAGATGAGTTGTTCTCTTAAGTACTTATTTCAGGACTTGAACAATGGGCCCCACCCTTTCATTGGCCCAAGAGGGACTTGGTTTATGATTGGATTATAAATAAATTGTAAAACGCACTTTTGACCCAGTTGTAATTATGAACAACTCGTGAAGAATCGACTTGCTTGTAATGGTTATATCAATAGACATAACTTGTCCTACTGTGCATAAGAGTGCAACTCTAGGTCTATAGTGGAGTGACCTATAGTTAATGAATAGAGTGATTAATTAAAGAGTTTAATTAATTAGTTTTGTATCATTAGAGCTTACAATCTGTAGGTCCATAAGGTCTCTTTGTTAGCTCATAGTAACACTTCAAGGTTCAATTTTTTTTAAAGAAAATTTAAAGGGTTCAAATTGTTATTTAATATATTAGATATATTAAATATAATGGATAAAATAAATTTAATTTGAAATGTCCAATTAATATTTAAAATATGAGATATATTAAATAAACAGAGAAAATAAATTTAATTTGAAATGTCAAATTAATATTTAATATATGAGATATATTAATGAAATAGATAAAATATTTTTAATTTGAAGAGTTCAAATTAATATTTAATATATTAGATATGTTAAATATAAATAAAGAAAAATATATTAATTTGAAGGTTCAAATTAATATTTAATATATTAGATATATTAAAGGAAAAATATATTTATTGTATTTGATACAATTAAATATTACATCAATTAATGTATTTTGATATATTAAATAAAAATATTTTTGAAATTTGAATGAGATTCGAATTAATTAAATATTTTTTATGATATCATATAATATCTAAATAGGATTTGTATAAGGTATTATATCCTAATATATTATTTGACAAATATTCTCAGTGTCTCTCACTTTCTCTCGAGAATGTAATTACATCTCTAGAGAATTATTGAAACTCTTTTTCTTCTCCAATCCCTCTAAGATTTTCTTTCAAGAGGCTCCCACAAGCCTTGGCTTTGTGTTCGAGTCATAGCAAGGAAGGTCTTGTGGAATGTGGAAGAACGTTGGCATGGTATGATTATTGCAAGCTACAAAGGTAGAATTCTTATACTCATATTTATTTATTTATTTATTTAATTAATTTGTAATAAAAATCAAAACAGTTCTCAATGCTTCCGCTACGTGGATGAAGAATTCATTCCCTTCATATGATACCACTACACTAGATGTGCACATCCAGGTGGGAAGTAGTGTTTGTTTTAGTTGGATCATAAAGTTAGCATATGTTTCAGTTGGATCATAAAGTTAGCATATACTATGGCTAGGTCAATCTAGCCCTATCAGACTCACAGGTCTAGGCCTCTTATCTACTATTACAAGAGAGTAAGTAATTCGGGTTCTTGTAAGTGCACTCAACCACTTATTTCTAATCTCTTCATTTCATCTAAGTCAGTAGAAGATCTCTTTATTTCATCTGAGTTATTAGAAGATTTGCCTACAAGTAAGCTTGAAAAATGCACATCTGGGGAATCCAATCCCGGTCAGTATCATGGGAGGGTACTATACTACCACTACACTAGATGTGCACATCCAAGAGGAAAGTACTATGTGTTTTAGTTTGACCATAAAGTTAGCCAATTCCTTATAAGACCCATAAGTCACCCATTATGGTTTCTTCTAGGTGCCCTTAGCCACTTATTTCTATTCTCTTTATTTCATAAAAGTCATTAGACGATTGACCTTCAAGTAAGCTTGAAAAATGCACATCCAATAAATCGAACCTCGGTTAGTACTGTGGGAGGGTACTATGACACAACTACACTAGATGTGCTCATCCAGGAGGGAAGTACTAAGTGTTGGTCCATAAAGTTAGTCAATTATATGGCGGTCAATCTAGCCATATTAGGCACATAAGTTTTAGTCTCTTCATTACTATTACAGGAGAGTAAGTCACCCGTTAGGGGTTCTTTGAGGAAATTTTTCGGTCAGTATCGTGAGAGGGTACTATGATACCACTACACTAGATGTGGACATCTAGTTGAGAAGTACGGTGTGTTTTCGTTTGATCATAAAGTTAGCCAATTCTCAGTACCCTGTACTATGGGAGGGTACTATGATACGGTTGGGTTTTATGTCCTAAAACTCATAGTTTATAAATAAAAACATATTCTATTTTCAATAAAGTTATTATTGTTGTTTATTCAGTAAAGATTGTTATGGAATAAAGTGAACTTTACGATCATTAATCTAAATCCAATAAACTAAGAACACTCTGGCTATAGTATGATTACTTGAACTATATGTAGAGACATAAGAGTGGATCAAGTTCAAGTATATAGTCAAAATGATCTATAGTATAAAAATAAGGCTGAGTACCTTATTCTGGGGACACTATGGATGCGGCCCACTTTTGTATATGATATAAACAATGTGATCACTAAATTGTACATGTGGAGACATGTGAGTGGGGGCATCCTATGCAATGAGTATTGCATAAGATCAGACCATGAAGAAAATCACTCTCACTTTATAATGTGGTTTACTGTTCATACTGATTTTCTTTTCATTCGATGACCTAGGTAACTCGATCTTAATCTTGAGCTAACCATAAACTCCTGTTTATTCGGAATTATCCTTAGATTTGCATGGGTGAGAGTGGCTCGAGTTTGCCGACTTAATAGGCCTCCCATTTAAGGGGTAAGACTGGGTGAATAGCTGGGGACGTAGGGTGCAAGATGGAATTCGCTCCTACCCACTTTTAAGCACTGACTCCAGGTCTTGAACAAGGGGCCCCACCCTCTCATTGGCTTGAGAGGGATTCGGTTTACTAGTTGGACCACAAACCAGTTGTTCATAAGAGGATCAATGGGACATAAGGAACAAGAAGTATCTTCTGGAGTAAAACGGTAGATTGACTCAGCTCTAGTTACGAACAACCTGTGAATGATCGACTTACTAATCATGGTTATATCAAATGGACAGAAATATATCTATAGTGAGGGAAGTGCAACTACTAGGCTATAGTGGAGTGTCCTAGTAGTTAACGAAGGTTGGTTAACAATGTTAATGAGTTTAACCAGTTAATCTTGGATCGTTGGAGCCCATAATCTATAGGTTCATTAGGTCCCTCTGCTAGCTCATATCGGACTAAACCATAGAACAGTGTGATGGGTGAGTTCAAAGTGTTCGAATTCAAATTAGAGAATATGCGCTACATATATACGATATATTTAACCGCATTTTTGTTTTATTTACGAATTAAACAAAAAAGAGAAAATCTAAGATATTTAAATAAGATTTAAATATCTTATTCAAATATGTGTCGGAATTGATTGGGATTGACATTTGAATTAATATTAAATATTAATTAAATAGTTTAATTAATAATTTAATATTACTTTAATTTAAAATTAATTATTCAAATTAATTGTTGAATTAAAACGAAGAAAATCAAAATGTTGACTTCATTTAATGGAAAAATCCATGTTAGTGGAATTTTAATGTGTCAAAATTTGGTTTAACCAAACATGCATGCTCGCCAAATAAACCCCACAAATTTTAGTAGAATTTTGAATGTCAAAATTTGGTGAACTCAAACTTGCATGAACATGCAAACATAACTCTATAAATAGAGTGATCATGGTACAAAATCCCTCCCAAGTTTAGAAACGTTGAGAAAAACCTCTCACAAACACTCTCTTCATATATACAAAATCCCTCCCAAGTTTAGTCTCTCACCGAATTCCACAATCTCGTTCTAAGACCGAAGGATAATGGAGAAGACATTAGTGGTGGTTCGAAACCGGTTCGTGAGGAAAAGGAATTTGAACTACAAAAAAGGTTAGTATTCGAACTCATTAAGTTTTAATACTTATGAACATACTAGTTATTTACTATAATTGATGTTTTAAAAGTGCCTAAGATCCAAATTGCTTCCGCATGCGTTATATTAACACCATCAGATACCACTACTAGATGTGCACATCCAGGGAGAAGTACTGTGTATTTTAGTTTGACCATAAAGTTAGCCAATTCTATGTCTTGGTATGTGTTTTAGTTTGACCATAAAGTTAGTCAATTCTATGTCTGGTCAATCTAGCCCTTAAGTCTAAGCCTCCAAACTACTATTACAGGAGGGTAGGTCACGCGTTAGGTGGTGTTTTAAGTGTACTTAGTTGACCTATAAGTAAGCTTGGAAAATGTATATCGGGATCGAACCCTAGTCTAGATCCATAAAGTTAGCCAATTCTATGGGGGTTTTAACAAATATTCTCCCAAGGAACCAATTTCTCAAACACATCTGATCAATTAAGTAACTATTTGAATATTTTTTGAAGAGATACTTGTAGGAATAAACTAAGACTTCGAAGAAAAATGACTATAAGATTATCATAGGACTCATTTAGCCCAAGAATTTAAGTCTAAACTCAGGAAAATGAAAGTTGATTGATTTAGCTAGTATCCACGTTTAAGGACTTTTGCAACTCTGATTTTGAATCTATTTGCTCTTCATGACAAAGTATAAATAATTCTATGAATGTTATTCGAAGAATTTTCCAAATTTTATTTTTTGGAGAGTATGTTCACGTGGTTGAATTATCCTGTATGCTCATAATTTATTTGTTAGATTTTATACTATGACCTAGACTAGTATTTGCATGTTTAGTGAGCCTCAGCCTTTGGTTCACTATATATTTTTATCTTTAAACCAATGTAGTCGATTATGATCATATGGGTTGGCTAGTACTATGTCGATTAGATTTCAACATCTGATTATCTTAACTAATGAGGGTCTACTAAGTATTAACCTATTTAGGGTCTGTAGTATATTAGAGGGTGCTACTAAGGAAGCTTCTTGTGTTTAGAAGTAGAGATGTATGCAACCTATTAAGAGGGTCGTAGAGAGTTTTTTAATAAAGAGACCATATAGAGGCTGCAAAGAGAGAGAGTTTATCCATACCTATTAGATCCTCCTTCGAGCTCAACTAAAGAGATTAGAGATTAATTAACTAAGTTCACGTATAACCCCAACTAACTTTGAGTGGGTAGGGATGAGGCTCAATTAAACTAATAGGGTTAGATTACCCAGGGATGAAATTAGCTATCTTTAGGGCTCAAATTGAACACATCACCTTGACAAGGTTGAATAAGATACTTGATGAGAATTCTACAAGTAGGTTTCAAATAAGACTACGAGTAGGTTTCAAATAAGAGCATTTTTGTATGTATAGATTCTTTGTGATTCAAATGAGAGTGAGGTTAAGCAGACTCATTGTTGTGTGTTATTTTTCAAGGTTATAGTTGAGTTTCAAGATTTACTATTGACATGGACATGTAGATTATTTTCATTTTGGTTTTTTGAAAATAATTTATGCACATAAACTAAGTCGGTTGTATCAGTTAAAACCTACGAAAAGTTACATATTTGAATGTTGTTTTCTTTTTTTTTTTTCTGATTTAATTCAAATAAACATTAAAACTCCTAACACATCAATTTTTGTTGTGGGTCGTTACTCTAGATGCACTCCATCAATTTTGATAGAATTTATAATGATTTAATAATAAATGTTAAATATAGTTAGTTAAATGATATTAAATGATAAGAGTGGTTTTTTAGAGTACTCTATCACATAGATATGAATGTTATTAGAAGAAATTTCTAATGCAGTTAAATTATTTTGTATGCTCATAATAATTTATTGTTAGAGTTTCAATATTAGAGATCAATTGACTAAGTGCACTTAGAACCCCAACTAACTTTGAGTGGATAAATTACACCATTTGGGTAGGAGGGATGATGTACAATTAAACCAACAAGGTTAGATTACCCATAGAACACAACCATGATAAGGTGATAGAACATAAGATTTGATGAGAGTTCTACGAGTAATGTTCATTCCCTATGCCCATAACTCGATTGACCTAATTCCCTATGCCCATAACTCGATTGACCTACTAGTCAATACTGTGGGAGGGTACCAGGTAGGGCCCATAAAGTAAGTTTGACATGGATAAGACTCACTACTATTACAAGAGTAATTCACCCATTAGGGGTTCTTCTTTAAGTCATTAGATGATTGACCTACAAGTAAGCTTGAAAAATGCACATCCGAGGAATTGAACCCTGATTAGTACCATGGGAGGGTAATATGATACCACTACACTAGATGTGCACATCCAAGTGGGAAGTACTGTGTTTATCGTAAAGTTAGCAATAAAGTTAGCCAATTCTATGCCCGTAAAAGTCTAAGCCTCTTCACTACTATTATAGGAGGGTAAATCACCCATTAGAGGTTCTTTTTAGTGCACTTAAGACGATTGACCTATAAGTAGGTTTGAAAAATACACATCTAGGGAATTGAACCCCAGTCATTATCATGGGAGGGTAATATGATACTACTACACTAATTTTGGGCCGTTGACTTTTCCTTAACTTTTTATCAATACTTTTTATAAATTAAAAACTAAAGATATTGCATTAGTACTTCTAAAATAAAATAAAAAAATCAATAAATAATTAGATATTTTTAAATAAAGACAGTCGCGACATACCAACACACGTCTTTACTACTTATTTTGTTCTAATGCTGGCTATGGGGTTAGATCCTAAGTCTTCCCCTTTACCTCTTGGACAAATCAGCTAATTTACTTCATCAAAATTAAATTTAGCTAAACCAAATTTAAATTAATTAAATAAATATTGGAAATAAGTATGAATACACAAATTTTGTAATACACAAATTTGGTTTCTTAAAAATATATTAGTTTTGATGATGGTTCATAGAATGATAATTTTTATCTTATACACAAATTTTCTAAATCGTAACATGTTAAAATTATTTTAACTTTTGTTTTTCAAAAATAATTTATTCCCTTAAACTAAGTCAAATAGTATTTGATACGCTTCAAGTAGTCTCTAGAAGTACTTAAAATCATATCAAAGTTTTGTAACATGACAAACAATATCCCAAAAAAGGTTTGATGGTGATTTTTTTTTTTTTTTTTTTTTTTTTTATTACTTATCATATGTTTCAAAATCATCAAATTTACAATAAGAGTCCAGAACTAGAGGCTAGTGTTTTGCGGTCTGAATTCTATTTCCAGTTGCTTCCTCATAACTTATATAGTTGAAAAGAGTAAGAGCACATGATGCATATTTGACAACTAAAAATTTATACTTCCATGGTGGTGTCTCAATCGAAGATTCTTCAAGAAAAGAGTTGCTGTTTGGTGATAGTGAAGTTGATAAATTTGACAAATTTTGTGTTGTAGTAGAGGTATTAGCAGATGTACTGGAGTTGACTCGTCTTTTTACCCTAGATATATATGTTATGTAGTGTCATTAGAGGATCTATTAGAGGGTCTCGTCTTGTTAGAGGGTCTCGTCTTTTTACCTTAGATATATATGTTATGTAGTGTAGGATATGTTAGAGGGTCAACAAACTACTATTTAATAGTGAGCCTACTTCGATTGACAAGAGTCTACATAGTATTTTAGTAGTGTAAATCTTGCTAACGATTATTTAAGTAGAAATTTATTAAGACGGCGGATTTAAGTAAAATTATATATGTTATGCAGTGTCATTAGAGGATCTGTTAGAGGGTCTCGTCTTTTTACCCTAGATATATATGTTATGCAGTGTCATTAGAGGATCTGTTAGAGGGTCTCGTCTTTTTACCCTAGATATATATGTTATGCAGTGTCATTAGAGGATCTATTAGAGGGTCTCGTCTTGTTAGAGGGTCTCATCTTTTTACCCTAGATATATATGTTATGCAGTGTAGGATCTGTTAGAGGGTCTACAAACTACTATTTAATAGTGAACCTACTTCGATTGACAAGAGTCTACATAGTATTTTAGTAGTGTAAATCTTGCTAACGATTATTTAAGTAGAAATTTATTAAGACGGCGAATTTAAGTAAAATTATATATGTTATGCAGTGTCATTAGAGGATCTGTTAGAGGGTCTCGTCTTTTTACCCTAGATATATATGTTATGCAGTGTCATTAGAGGATCTGTTAGAGGGTCTCATCTTTTTACCCTAGATATATATGTTATGCAATGTCATTAGAGGATCTGTTAGAGGGTCTCGTCTTGTTAGAGGGTCTCATCTTTTTACCCTAGGTATATATGTTATGCAGTGTAGGATATGTTACAGGGTCTACAAACTACTATTTAATAGTGAGCCTACTTCGATTGACAAGAGTCTACATAGTATTTTGTAGTGTAAATCTTGCTAACGATTATTTAAGTAGAAATTTATTAAGACGGCAGATTTAAGTAAAATTATATATGTTATGCAGTCATTAGAGGATCTGTTAGAGGGTCTCGTCTTTTTACCCTAGATATATATGTTATGCAGTGTCATTAGAGGATCTGTTAGAGGGTCTCGTCTTGTTAGAGGGTCACATCTTTTGACCCTAGATATATATGTTATGCAGTGTAGGATCTGTTAGAGGGTCTACAAACCACTATTTAATAGTGAACCTACTTCGATTGACAAGAGTCTACATGTTAGAGGGTCTACAAACTACTATTTAATAGTGAACCTACTTCGATTGACAAGAGTCTACATAGTATTTTAGTAGTGTAAATCTTGCTAACGATTATTTAAGTAGAAATTTATTAAGACGGCAGATTTAAGTAAAATTATGATAAATTAAACATAAACATATTTCAGCCCATATTAGAGGAGAGTAAGACACCCATATTAGGGGTTCTTCTAGATGCACTTTTTCACTAATTCCTGACCTCTCTATTTAATTACAAGATTGACCTACAAGTAAGCTTGAAAAATGTACATTCGAAGAATCAAACCCCGGTCAGTACCGTTGGAGGGTACTATGATACCACTACACTAGATGTGCACATTCCAAAGGAAAGTACTGTCTTTGAGTTGGACCATAAATTTAGCCAATTCTATGGCTTGGTCAAGCCCGCCTCTTCACTAGGGATTCTTCTAGGTGAGTTGGACCATAAATTTAGCCAATTCTATGGCTTGGTCAATCTAGCCCGCCTCTTCACTAGGGATTCTTCTAGGTGAGTTGGACCATAAATTTAGCCAATTCTATGGCTTGGTCAATCTAGCCCGCCTCTTCACTAGGGATTCTTCTAGGTGAGTTGGACCATAAATTTAGCCAATTCTATGGCTTGGTCAATCTAGCCCGCCTCTTCACTAGGGATTCTTCTAGGTGCACTTTTCCAATAATTTCTAATCTCTTTATTTCATCTAAGTCATTAGAAGATCTACCTACAAGTAAGCTTGAAAAATTCTTAGTACCGTGAGAGGGTACTATGATACCACTACACTAGATGTGCACATCCTAGAGAAGTACTGTATATTTTAGTTAGACAATAAAATGCTCTGTACCGTGGGAGGAAACATGATACCACTACACTAGATTCGCACATTCTGGAGGCCTTTGAGTTGGACCACAAATTTAGCCAATTTTAGCTTGGTCAATCTAGCCGGCCTCTTCACTACTATTAGGAGAGTAAGACACCCCATTAGGAGTTCTCTTCTCCTAGGTGCACTTTCCACTAATTTCTAATTTTTTTTTTTTTTTTTAATTAGAAGATAGACCTACAAATAAGCTTGAAAAATGTACATTCGAGAAATTTAACCCCGGTCAGTACTGTGGGAGAGTACTATGATACCACTACACTTGATGTGCACATCCTGGAGGGAAGTACTCTATCTTTGAGTTGGACCATAAAATTAACCAATTCTATGGCTTGGTCAATCTAGCCCGCCTCTTCACGGAGAGAGTTGGACCATAAAGTTAACCAATTCTATGGCTTGGTCAATCTAGCCAGCCTTTTCACTAGAGAGAGTTGGACCATAAATGATATGAACCAAGAGACATCAATCATACAATATGCTTCAATGAAGATGTGAAGAAAATATTGTTGAAATTATCAAAAGATATTTGAATTTATGCCACATTGAAGAAGAATGAAGTTTCATGTTATAAATTTTGGGTTGATTACAATTTAGAGTAATTTAGAGTTATTTTATTCTATTAATGTATTTTAAGACTTTTAATTTACTTTAATGGTTATTTTATTCTATTAATGTATTTTAAGACTTTTAATTTACTTTAATGGTTAATTATGGTCGTTAAGTATGAATGTTATAATTCTTGGAAAATATAGTATTGTAAGACTTTTAAGCCATGTATGTTGTATTGTAAGGAGACTTGGAAAATATAGTAAAAGAAGCATTTGTGCTCTTCTATGGCTTGATCAATTTAGCTGGCCTCTTCACTGGAGAGAGTTTGACCAATACGGCCTTTTCACTAGAGAGAGTGGGACTATAGGGGAATCGAACCCCAATCAGTACGGCCTTTTCACTAGAGAGAGTGGGACTATAGGGGAATCGAACCCCAATCAGTACGGCCTTTTCACTAGAGAGAGTGGGACTATAGGGGAATCGAACCCCAATCAGTATCCAAGTGGGAAGTCACTGTAATATTAGTAGATGATGTCAATCACTTATAATCTATAATGTTGGCTATGGGATTCAAACCCATGCGCACTTATGTGCAGAAGATCTTAAGTCTTCCCCCTTATAACCTTTCGGGCAAACCAGTTAATTCTGTTCATCAAAATTAAATTTAGCTAAACTAAATTTAAATTAATTAAATAAATATTGAAAATAATTATGAATACTAAATTTGCATTCCGAGAAATATACTAGAAAATGATAAGAGTAAGGGCATCATAGGTTAAACAAATAGTACTCTACCTTTGCAATATATGACCAAGGAATACCATCGTCATTTATAGCTTCTATCACAATAATAAAAATTCTTATTCTACCTCCATTGATCGTATAAGACAGACCATTCACCACACACAAGTAAATGAGACGTTCACCATTCTTGTTATACACTTCCACTCCTTCCAACTTTTTGCAATTCTTTTTGATTGACATTCTTAATTGGAACTAGATTTGAAGGAAAAACTTCTCCCCACCTCATTTTGGAACATCTTTGACAGATAATTTCAACAAACTTACTTTGTTCAAGAATAGTTGGAGTTCAATATTTATAGTTGTGGTTGAACGCTATTCAAATTGATATAGCCGAATCTTAACAAAAACTAATTTCGCATTCCTCTGTTACTAGAGAGCTTTGAATCAAATTCTTTGGTTTGGATAATGGTGGCATTGTTTTAGTCAAACAATTAATACAAATGTATTACTAGTAGAATAAACATTTTGTAGGTATATTTTTTAGTTTTAGTAATAAATTACACATTAATAGTTTGATACAATTAAGGTTACTTAAATTTGTGAGTAGAAGTTTACATTAAGCTCGGTTGAACAGGTAATCTTAAAGTATATCTAAAACTAAATATGATTTCCTTTTTATACATTCACAACAACAAAATGTGCACATCTAGGTGAGAAGTATGGTGTGTTTTAGTTGACCATAAAGTTGGACAATTCTTTGGCTTGGTTGATCTAGCCCTAAGCCTAGGAGGCTTAACTTAGCCACATATTTTTAGTCCCTTTATGGTGTGTTTTATTTTTAGTTAGACCATAATCAACGAGAAAGTAGTACCATGGGAAGGTATATCCAGGTGGGAAGTACTTTGTGTTTTAGTTGGCCGATAAAGTTTAGCCAATTCTAGTCAATTCTATGGCTTGGTCAATCTAGCCCTATCAAGCCCATAAGTAAGCTTGAAAATGCACATCCACAGAATAGAACCTCGGTCATGGGAGGGTACTATGATACCACTACACTAGAGTTTTAGTTAGACCATCAAGTTAGCCAATTCTATGGCTTGGTCAATCTAGCCCTATAAGGCCCATAAATCTAAGCCTCTTCACTACTATTATCTCTCCATTGCATCTAAGAAATTAGACAATTGATCTACAAGCTGTCTATGATGTTGGGATTTATGCCTTAAAGCCTCATAATTAATTATTTAGTTTATAACAATAATTTTTATTATTTTATTTGTAATTTAATTGTTATCCATGGTATGAAAATTCAAGGTTATTAACGTAATCTTGAACCGTATGTGGTTGACATACAAGAGGATCATGTTCAAGTAATAACCTAAAGAGTCTATAGTATGTGGATAAGGTTGGATGCCTTATCCTGGTAACACTATTGGTACGGCCCACTTTTAATGTACAAATGATTTGATCCAAATCATTCATGTGGAGACATGTAAGTGGAGGTACCCTATACAATGAGTTTGTATAAGACTGAACCAAGAAATATTTAATCTCTCTTTATAAATCCGTTAATTGAAAAGTTTAATATTTCACATGATCTAAAAGGTATGGCTTCTTCACCCACTATGGCGACTCTACTGGCTTCAACATTGTCTTTGTCCCTTGCTCTAGGTTTCCCCCTACTACTTATTGGGTTAGAAATATTATCACTGAACCCAAGACAACATCGTCACTGAGCGATGATTCCTCTTCATTGGTTAGACATATTCTCGCCGAAGCCAAGGCGGCATCGCCACTGAGCGGCTTTCCCTCTGCAGTTTTCGATGGTCAAGAAAGTGTTTCTCTACACCTCCTCCAAACCAGGTTGTTGACATCTTCACGAAAAGTGTTTCTTGACCTCTCTTTAAATTTTTCAGATCCAAGCTTCACGTTTGTTCAAATCTGACGATCAACTTGCGGGGGATGTTAAAGATCTTTAGTATTAAATTATAGTTTACTATATATATATCATGTTTGATATTTTATTATAGGCAAATATTTCTTATCCTTAGGTATCTTTCCGTTTATTACTATTTCCATATCATTGTAATTTGTTTGATTATAAAGAGAGAACTTTTACACACCATTTAGATGTGGTGGATTATGCAAACATTCTCGGATTGAATAAACCAAACATATTTGTTATTTAGAATAATTTTATAAAAGTATAAGACAAAATAATATTTTTATTGAAGGTTTGTTTTTATGTATTCAATCTAGAAGGCAAAATAATATAATAAACAAACGATAATGTCTTAGCGAGGTAGATTATCAAGATAGGAACTTTCAAGAACGGTGCAACTCGGAGTAGGAGTGGGAGTATAGACAGTATGTTTCGTCTTTAGGTTGCTAAAGACAATGAAAGGTTTTGGTAAGAACGATTACTTTAGAAAAGCTTATGTGATTAGTTATTATGTGATTATTTCGAAGGCATGATCGATGCCTTATATGGCTTAGAGTAGTCAGTCTTCCACATCATTGGAGGAAGTTGGAAAACACGGGTTGTTGGTACCCGAATTGATTCCAATTATAAAAGAGAAGGTGCAAAGGACCAAGACAAGAAAATATCATAGATGAAGTTGTAACACCTAAATATTTAAGTGAATAAAATAATATTTTTAAATAGTGCATGAAATGAGAATTTGTAGATGCCAGAACAAAAAATAATAATAAATAAATAAAAGGAATTAATAAATAAAAAATAAAAATTAATTTAGAAAAAACAGCCTTCAAAGTTTGATAATTGAAAAAATAGCTCAAAAAAGTTAGAATTGCAAAAATAACTTTAAAAGTGGAAAATTTTGAGAAAAAGCCTTGATTTTATGGAGAAAAAAAAAAATTTAATTTTAAGAAATTAATTATATCTTTGTCCTAAAAGATTACTAGAACACACTCCAAAAACAATATGGATCTTTATTATGTTTAAAAAAAATAAGGAATTTTTTGTTGTGAAAATATAAAAAAGAAAATATTATGTATTTTCAACCTAATTTGAGATTACAAGTTTAGAAAACTAATTTTAATCGAGTTCAATCCAAATTTCTAATCACAAATTTAATTAATTTTAATTATATTCAACTATTAATATGTAAAAAAGTATAGATAAAAAATGATTGCACTATTGATAATACACAGTATTCTTGGTTTTTTTTTTACTAAAACAATGCAACCATCATCTCAATTAAAGAATTTGATTCGAAGCTATCTCCTAATATAGGAATGCTCAATTAATCTTTGTTGTAAGATGTAAGATTTGACTATATCAATTTGAGTAGTGTTCAGCACGACTATAAATATCGAACTCCAAAGTATTTATGAGTAATGTAAGTTTGTTGGAGAGCTATCTGTCAAAGGTGTTAAAATGAGTTGTGAAAAAGTGTTGCCTTCAAATCTAGTTCCAATTAAGGATGTCAATGACGAACAAGTGCAAAGAGTTGGAAGGATTGCAGTGCAAATGAATAACGAGAGGCGTGGACATCATTTCGTTTACAAGCGTGTGGTGAATGGTCTGTTCGATCCCAATCTACGCGAACCCAAATTTCATATTATTGTGATAGAAGTTATAAATGATGATGGTATTCCTTGGTCCTATGTTGCAAAAGTGGACTTCTATGTGTTTGCCTTTCTAGACCACATTCTCTATTCCTTTGAGGATGTCCTCAAGGATTTCAACCAGCATTAAACTACCTCTATCTCTCTTTACAATAAGCTTTCTATATACGAGAGCGTTATCGTCTCTTAACTACAAAAATGACAGACCTCAATAAAATAATCACATAGTTATCTATCTATATATATTATATCTATCTATTTATCTATCTATATATATATATAATACTTATCTCTTTTTCTTAAAAAAATTGTCAAATTCAGCTCTTAATTATGGATATTAGGATACCACCTAACATCCTTGTTGCTAAGCGATTTGAGCAAAGGGAACGAGATCAAAATGAATATAAGAATGAGAAAGCGAAATAAAATCCTTAGTTTAATACACATTTTTAAAGATGGGATATGAGAAAAAGTTATTCTCATACACTCTGTCAAAGCCTATTTCATACAATTTATAAAAACTACTAGGTTTCTATATATTCTTCTCTCTCATGTCCCCTCTCTTCTTATTCATATAAAATTTTGGCTAAATTAATAAAAATATCTCAATTTTTTACTCTGTCTTTAAATTACCTCTAAAATTTCAAAAGTTTCAATAATATTTTTAATTTCTTTTAAAAAGTCTACAAATATTTCTACCATTACGGTTAATACTTTGTTTGAAAAATAGGGTTTGAACTTTTAACCGTGTTTCCAAAATGTCGTTAAACTTAAAAAATTTTCATTAATCTTAGAGTTAGTAGTGTGTTAAACTTGACGATCGTTTTCATTTGCATAATGTACGCGCCCATACTCATCATAAGAGAAAAAATATCTCGATGCATGGTGACATACAATAATTCATGAGGTCCTAACATTTTCACATTTAATTAAATCATGTAAGACAACCTCTTCTCTTTTCCTTCGTATCGTATCATTTTACGATAAATTTTGGGGTTGTGTATTGTGCCAAAACATTTTTACTGTGCATCATTCATGTAATACATCGTGTTATATCATATCATGCACATAACATATCCTTCAACATACAATATCATGTCATGCACATATCATATCATAATCATATCATAACATGTATCATTTCGTTAACATATCATATCATAATCATATCATAACATGTATCATATTGTCAACATATTATATCATGATCATATCATAACATGTATCATATTGTCAACATATCAAAACATCAACATATCATATCATAGTCATATCATATCATATCACAATACAGATATATCGTTACGTATATATCTCACACTTATCAAATCATAGTTATATCATTTCGTAAACATCTCACACATACCAAATATATCACACATGCAGTGCCACGTGGCACGTGTCATTATACAAATTTCTAACCATGTTGATAATAAGGTCACTTACTTTGTTGGCCTAGGCCGACGCTACTATGACCCCTTGATGCTATCTTAATGTTGCTCTTTGAAATTTAATTCTATCTAAGGAGTTCCACAAATATAAATTAGCATTACTCTGAGAATTGAGGCACCCAAAAATAATTTAAACTAGGACTCCAAAAATTTAAACTAGCTAAAACGAGGGCATGCCAAAATACTAGAAAATATATTCTCTGATCTGCTTGGAACCATTCAAGTAGGATGATGAAAAGAAGTAAGGGACTTTTAAGATGGAAGCCAACTCCCCACTTTAGTATAAAGGGCAAATTTCCTTTTCCTTTTTCCTTTTTCCTTTTTTATTATTCGTTGGTAATTTTTTGGTTATTACATCCACTTTAATGGTACTAGATTTTTACTGACTAAAGTCGCTAGTGTTTGCATAACTTAACCATTTTCTGATGAAATAATCATAAAACATTGTCATGGACTTGTATGTTTAATAAAATGTCCTTAACACAAATCATTGGAAAAATTAAAATAAGACATAAGTAAAAATAAAATAGAAATACCATATTCTAACCTAGTCTATGAAATTAAATACAACTACTTTATGCACGTGCCATGATTTTTAAAGTTGTGATGCCACCATCAGCCGTGCATGAGAGCCTTGCCTCTACCAACAAAAAAAAAATTATTGGATGTGTATTTATTATTCTACACACAGTCCATACATGAGAAAATGGACCCACCAGTCGGTTCGCGCACACCTCCTATGTCCTTTTCCTAGTCTGGCTAGCATTCTCTAATGCTCTTGCCGGACACTCGGTAGAAATAGTGACCATCAGGTTATTATAATAAACATAATAACCATTTTCCTTTTCATAATGTATGCATCTATACCCGACGTAGATGGGAAAATTTTTTCGATGCATGAGGTCCCAACCATTTTTCATTTATTAAACCATGTAAATCGACATATGCCATTTTCCTTGATATAATATCATTTTATAATTTGCCTAATTTTACATAAAATAGTCAACATGCGCATTTGGGAAATTGAACCCTAATCAATATTATGGGAGGGTATGCACCCCATCAATTTTGATAGAATTCCTAATTTTTTGATTAATAAATAAAAACATATGTATAATAGATTGAATAAAGCAAACATATTTGTTATTTAGAATAATTAATAAGTAAGAAAATACACGTAAAAAATGTTTGTATTATTGGCAATACATTAGTCTCGGTTGTTTGACTAAAACAATGCAACCATCATCTCAATTAAAGAATTTGATTCGAAGATATCTTCTAATATAGGAATGCTCAATTAGTCTTTGTTGTAATATTCGGCCATATCAATTTGAATAGTGTTCGGCCACAACTATAAATATCGAACTCCAAAGTATTCATGAGCAAAGTAAGTTTGTTAGAACTATCTATCAAAAGTGTTAAGAATGAGTTGTGGAAACGTGTTGCCTTCAAATCTAGTTCCAATTAAGGATGTCAATGACCAACATGTACAAAATGCTGCAAAGTTTGCCGTGGAACAGAATAACAAGAATGGTGGACATAATTTCGTTTACAAGCGTGTGGTGAATGGTCTATTCGATCCCAATAGACGCGATCCCAACTTTTATATTATTGTGATAGAAGTTATAAATGATGATGGTATTCCTTGGTCCTATATTGCAAAAGTGGATTTGTATGTGCGTCGCTTAGCAATGCACATTCTATATTCCTTTGAGGATGTCCTCAAGGATTTCAACAAGCATTAAAATGCTCTCTTTTTACACTAAGCCCTCTCTATATATAGGGGGCGTTACGGTCTCTTAAATACGAAAATGGCAGACCTCAATAAAATAATCACATAGTTATCTATCTATCTATATATACCTGCCTCTTTTTTCTTCAAAAATTGTTAAATTCAATTCTTAATTATGGATATTAGGGTATCACCTAACTTCCTTTGTCCCTAAGTGAATATGAAGATTATATATATATAAAATAAAATGTTTAATAATTTTATATTAGAAAGAAAATTCAAAATCAATAAATTTATGAACTAATATATTTAAAAATAATTTAAGTGATGTGTTCGATATGGGTCCAACAAATATTAGATTTATATTTATATGTGTCTTTTATATTTCGAACGTGGACATGGAAATAAACATGAGAATAAGTTATTCCTATGTTTTTTCTACACAGATTTAAAATAGTTTGAAACTTTGAAAGCTTGAAGCTGCCATTTTAATTTTGTTATTTATGGAAGCATTTTGACAAAGAGAACGAAAATCAGAATGAATATAAGAAGAGAAATTGAAATAAAATCGTTAGTTTAATACACATTTTCAAGGGGGGATTTGAGAATAAATTATTCTCATACTTTGTACACTCGGTCAAAGCTTATTTCATTCCATTCCAAAACCACTTTTTTCAAAATATTCTTCTCTCTCCTTTGCCCTCTCTTTTTATTCATATAAAATTTTTTACTAACTTAAGTATACAATATTAAACAACTTTGAATGGATATAAAGAAAGCATTAGAATAACTTATTCTCGTGTCCCTAATCAACCTGTGTTGAACATGTATTGAACACTAGTTAGTACAATAGATATGTTAGACATTTATAATCTAACATTTCGTATTGGACACTTTAAACTTTTTTAAGAATACAAATAATATAAATTTATTTATTTTGAATTTCTTTCTGATATAAAATTGATAGATTATTTAGAAAATATATATATTCTTAATAAATGCGTCTTGGCATCTTCCGTATCTATGTGGTATCATACTTATTTCTAGTATTCATGTCTTGTTTTTTTTTTTATTTTTGAGAATCTCAGATATTTTGCTTCTATAAATAGATATCATCACAAAAGAAGTTTAATTCATGTTGATAAGTGATGGTTATATTCTTGTTAGTGTGAAGCTTGTGGCTTGGAATTACTTAGGTAGAGAACGTTTTTTACTTAAAATTCACTCAAAAAAGAATATTTATTTTTTTTACTTTAAAAAATAAGAGAGAATTAAAATTAAAATATGGCAGGAGTGACATTTTCTTGACTCTTTGTTTGGTTATTGTGAATGTATAAAAAAAATCTTATATATTTTTTCAATATGGTTAAAGATTACTGGTTCAACCGAGTTCAATCCAAACTTCTACTCCCAAATTTAATTAACCTTAATTGGATCCGACTATTAATGTGTAATTTATTACTAAAACTGACAAAATATACCTACAAAATGTTTGTATTATTGGTAATACATTAGTCTAAGTTGTTTGACTAAAACAATGTCATCATTATCGACATTAAAGAATTTGATTCGAAGCTATCTCCTAACAGAGGAATGCTCAATTATTATTTTTTTTTAAGTAAGATTGGGCTATATAAATTTGAATACTATATATAGCATTCAGTCACAACTATAAATATCGAACTCAAAGTATTGATGAGTAAAGTAAAATTGTCGGGAGGTTTGCCGTTGGAAGGAAAACAAGTTTAACGGACATTGTTTCATTTACAAGGTGGGAGAGTTATGTGTTATAACTTTAAGGCCCAATTTCATATACTTTAAAGATGTCCTCGAGGATTTCAACAAGCATTAGATTGCTCTCTCTATTTACACTAAGTCCTCTCTCTATATATGTAATGTCTCAAGCCTACCACGAACAGATATTGTCCTTTTTGGGTTTTCTCTTTCGAGCTTACACTAAAGGTTTTAAAAACACTTCTGCTAGGGAGAAGTTTTCACACACTTATAAAGGGTGCTTCGTTCTCCTCCCCAATCGGTGTGGGATCTCACAATACACCCCCCTCGGAATCCACCTACCTCGCTAGCACTCGTTCCTTTCTCCAATCGATGTGGGCCCCTACCAAATCCACCCCCTTCGAGGCCCAGCGTCCTTTTGCTGGCACATCGCCTCATGTCCACCTCCTTTGGGGCTCAGTCTCCTCACTGGCACATCGCCCCGTATTTGACTCTAATATCATTTGTAATGACTCAAAGCAAATGTCATTAGCTACCCTGAATTCTCTTGTTCTTATCTGAAAGAAAAGTTATAGAAAAGGCAATATATTTTGAAAAGTATCCAGAGAGTGGCTTCATTATTGGGGCTAGAAAATACAAACATAAACAACATAAAGCATACCGTTCCTTCTAAAACGACTCACTTTTCGAAACTTGAAATATGGACCGGTAAAAAAATTATTTAAAAATATTAGAAACATAAATACGAAATAATTCAGCGGAAGTAATACAAAAATGTTAACAAAATATGACAAATTTACAAGAATTTAAACCGAAAATATATAAAGACTTGAATCAAATGGTTGCCCTACACATCTATGATCCATGTGAAAAAAAAAAAAACTAGTAAAAATAAGAATATAAATACTCAATAAACGACCTATTTATACCCTCTTATTGAATCTTACTCGTATTCAATGTTTCTTAATGTTGTGTTTTAGTTGGGACCAAAAGTTAGCCAATTTTATGGCTCGATCAATCTAGCCCTATTAGGCCCATAAGTTTAAGCCTCCTCACTATTATTCGGATTGTAAGTCACTCATTAGGGATTCTTAGGAGTTCTAGGTGCACTTAGCCACTTATTTCTGATCTCTTTAGTTCATCTAAGTAATTACACGATCAACGTACAAGTCGAGCATCCTCATCAATTCATGGGTTCTATGGTGGACCTAAAAGGTATGTAAATAATATATTCCTATTAGCAACCTTTCTATGGTTTCTCTAATAGGTTCCATACGCGTCTACTACTGAGTACTAATCGAAATCTCCTTCAATGTTACCTAACGACTCCTATTTCAAACTATAGTGCAAGATAGACTCCCCACTGAGTATAACTGAAGCTGCCTCAGTAATATCCTCTAATGTGCCATGGTCTCTAAGTAGGTGACATCGCATTCCTATATACGAAGTAGACCCTCACTAATTGAGACAAGTTTACGATCAGGCGTTGCGCCCAAATAATCTATACATAGTACAAACCAAGTCACACAATAAAAAATGACTCTACTTGTGGCTTAAATGACCAAAGTATAATGATAACATAGGCTAAGGCTCACTATTCATGCATAATTAACTCTAGGTCATATAGGAATAAATCATGAGCACAATGGGGTTTTCCAACCTCTTAAAATGCTTCTAATGAACCATAACAGACAATCATCTTAATCAACATGTTTACCAGTGTGATATAATTAAACATACAATGCTAGAGTCTTAATAGAGACTTCAAAACAAATATAATCGAATTTCGAGTAATAGAAGCCCTAAACTTTCAAATATAATCGAATTTCGAGTAATAGTAGCTTAGATATCTACTTTCTTATCCAAATAAGTCATATTACATGTTCATAATCATTTTTTCCAAGTTCTTTTCAATTCTTAGGAGTATTTCTTCAAGAAAAGTCCAAACTATTATTACATGTTCGTTGGAGAGGTCCTATTTTGTTTTCTCCTTGAACTTTCAAATGGCCTACGTTACCGTATTTTTCCTTTTTTTTCTCCTACTCTTTTTCAATACACTCTTACTTTCGGTCATCTTGACACTAATCACTAATCTCTATTCATTCAAGGTAAATGTACAATAAGAAGAAAGAAGAATAATGAGTCATTGTGGGACTTTAAGACTTAAAAGGAAAATGATATTCTTCTTTATTAAATTCTGAACCAAATATATTTTTAAATAAAGATGGTCTCCAATACCAACACTTTTCAACCTATTTTGTTCTCACTCACAGGTATTTTAAGAAAATTCTTTAAAGGTCAGCCAACATAAGAGTAAGAAAGATTGTATTAACGATAGGATGATGAATGTGATACCAATAAAAAACATGGTATATGTAACGACCCAAATCCACCGCTAGCAGATATTATCCTCTTTGGGCTTTCCCTTTCGGGCTTCCCCTCCCCTCAACCAATGTGGGACATCACAATCCACCCCCCAGCGTCCTCGCTGGCACTCTTTCCTTCCTCTACTCGATGTGGGACCACCCCCAAATCCACCCTCCTTTGGGGCCCAGCGTCCTTACTGGCACACCGCCTCGTGTCTACCCCTCTTCGGGGAACAACGAGAAGGCCAGTCGTCCTCGCTGGCACTCTTTCCTTCCTCTACTCGATGTGGGACCACCCCCAAATCCACCCCCCTTTGGGGCCCAGCGTCCTTACTGGCACACCGCCTCGTGTCTACCCCCCTTTGGGGAACAACGAGAAGGCCAGTGACTGGCTCTGATACCACCCCCCTTCGGGGAACAACGAGAAGGCCAGTGACTGGCTCTGATACTATTTGTAACGACTCAAATCCACCGCTAGCAGATATTGTCCTCTTTGGGCTTTCCCTTTCGGGCTTCCCCTTGAGGCTTTAAAATGCATCTGCTCGGGGAAGGTTTCCACACCCTTATAAATGGTGATTTATTCTCCTCGCCAACCAATGTGGGACATCACAGTATATGAAATAATTAAGACCACATTTAAATAAGAGATTTTAAGGATAAGATTATTAAGGAAGATTTAAAAGAACTAAATATTATTATGTATACAAATTAGAACACTTTCCTTTTCTGTGGTTCAACTAAAAAAATAATGAATTGAAAGAGATAGAGAGCTATTATCGAGCTTCCGACAAGTTAAAATTAGCGGTCGTTCCATAGACGACAAACCGGTTCTTATATTTTATAAATTATGAAAGTCTTTTTGCATAGTGGGTGTCAACAATGAATATTGTTCATCTTTTTTAATTCAATAAAATCTCTCTAGATTTGGTAAAAGAAAAAATTTATTGGTAGTTGAGCAATCATCTCTTTCGAATATCTATCACCAGCCAACAATTCTATAAGAATTAAACTTCGACTAAAGATTTTGAACGATTGATCAAACAGAATAAGCTCATAAGATAAAAAAAAGTACCGTTAATTTCTTTACATTCGTTCCAAGTTTAGAGTACCATTTATATAAATAAAAACATCTTTCATTATATGGTTTCTTCTTCATATGGATCGATATAAGATTTAAGGAGTAATTATTTAGAGGTACATTTCGTACAATGACTCTTATTAACATGTATCCGATCAAACTATTAACCTAAACTATTAACCTATACAATGAAAAATTATACTTTATTAGTTGACAAAATTTTTTTCTTTAATATATAGTAACTTGGTAGTATTTAAGAATGTTAAAAACTTATGGTTTAAAGAAAATAACAAGAAATAATAGACATTTCCATATTAGTAGATGATGTCACTCACTTATATATCTATAATGCTGGCTGTGGGGTTCAAACCCACTAGCCCTTATGTTCAAAAGATATTAAGTCTTCCCCATAAACCTCTCGAGGCAAATCAGCTAATTTTCTTCATCAAAATTAAATTTAGTTTAAATTAATTAAATAAATATCGAAAATAAGTATGAATACTAAATTTGCTTTCCTAGAAATATATTAGTTTTGATGAGGGTTCATAGAATGATAATATTTGTCTTATACACAAATTTTCTAAATCTTAACATGTTAAGATTATTTTAACTTTTGTGTTTTGAAAATAATTTATGCTCTTAAACTAAGTCGGTTGTATCACTTAAAACCTAGGAAATGTTACATGTTTGAATGCTGTTTTTTTTTTTCGGCTGAATTCAAACAAACATTCAAACTAGTGACACATCAATTTTGTCGTGGGCTGATACCTAGATGCGCTTCATAAGTTTTAATAAAATTTATAATTATTTGATTAATAAATGTTAAATACTTGAGAGACATGGATGAACAGTGAAGTAGTTCCAAAAAAAAAAAAAAAAGTGATTGGTTTTTTTTTTAGCAAAGTGAAGTAGTTAAAAAAAAATTGTATTAAGGTATTTATTTATTGATTAACCTAAAACTTTCCAAATATATAGTGAGAAATAAAATCAGACCAAATAATTTACAATAATTTTATAAAAGTACAAGACAATAACATTTTTATTGAAGGTTTCTTTTTATGTATTTAATCTAGAAAACATCGTAAACAAACCATAATTTGTTAGCTGATTGGGTTGCTAAAGACAATGAAGCGTCATGGTGAGAACGATTATTTTAGAAACGTAATTAGCTATTAAGTGATCATTTTCAAAAGCATGACCGATGACTTATATGGTTTATAGTTGTCGACCTTTCACAACATAGGAGGAAGTTGGAAAGCACAAGTTGTTGAGACTCGAGTTAGTTTCAAGTATAACTGAGAAGGTGTGAAGTATTAGGACAAGATAATATAATACATAAAGTTGTAACACTGAAATATTAAGTGAATAAAAGAATATTTTCAAACTGTGTATAGAATATGAATTTGTAGATGTTGAGGAAAAAAAAAAAGTTATGGATTATGGTAGGTGCCATGATGGAATTGCATGATTTGATTGCCCGCAAGTTTGTAACAAACATGACAGATTCTCGAGCTCTAAAATTAAGATTCTATCTGTATTTTAAATTTTAATTTTTTAACGGTATAGTTATAGTTAGGTGTTCTTTATTTTATTGCTTTGGAAAATTTGTAAAAGAAGCTCAAAATTTGAACAACAAACCAATAATTTTTGTGTAAATGAAAATAAGATGGTTGAAGAAACCTAAAGCTCTAATGCTTCTAATCAAGCCAACCAATAGGTTTACTTGACCAAACATAAAAACTACCTCTCTTGAAACCTATGCCATTAGATCCATAGGAAGTTTATCCACTTTTTTTTATTTTTTTATTTTTTTATTTTTTAGAAGATAACGAGAGAAAAGCTCAAATAGGCTATGAATCAAGAGGAGGAAACCAGAAAAGCTCAAAAAGGCCATGAATCAGGAGGAGGAAACTTCAAATTTTTTAAAATTCGAATGGTAAGTAAGTTGTCTTCCTCAACTGATGGATGTCAGGTCAACAATTTTGATGAAGAAACCAGCTTCATTTGGGTTCGTAGTAGAGATGGAGCCTGAGGCTTGTTGAGAAAACACCTAACTTGCAGGTTGATCATGTATTGATCTAGACAAATAGAAGATATTAGATACAAATAAGATGCCCTTATAAAAAGAATAATAAGTGCATTTTAAATAATCCTTTTTAGTTATTTAATTATGAATTATTTTTATTTTTATTATTTTGACGTATATATTTTTTTATAATTATTTTTATTTGTTTATTTTATTATTATTATTATTATTATTATTATTTTAGCAGGATAATATCAGATAGCGGTGGATCTAGGTCGTTACAAATGGTATTAGAGCCAGACACCAGACGATGTGCCAGCCTTCTCGCTGTTCCCCGAAGGGGGGTAGACACGAGGTGGTGTGCCAGTAAGGACGCTGGCCCCAAAGGGGGTGGATTTAGGGGCGATCCCACATCGATTGAAGGAAAGAAAGAGTGCCAGCAAGGACGCTGGCCCCAAAGGGGGGTGGATTGTGATGTCCCACATTGGTTGGGGAGGAGAACAAACCACCCTTTGTAAGGGTGTGGAAACCTTCCCCTAGCAGACGCGTTTTAAAGCCTTAGGAGAAGCCTGAAAGGGAAAAGCCCAAAGAGGATAATATCTGCTAGCGGTGGATCTGGGTCGTTACAGTAATACACCTTGGTAAATAGACATTGACCATCGTTCTTACACCGTTCTTACACCAGAACAAGATAGATCCTTTGCATTGGATCGATACAATTGATTCATCACAAATTTTCACGTTTCTAACAAACTTCTCATCAAGCTCCTAGAACTTTGTTCGATCTTCGATCATGTGGTTGCTCGCTCCATTGTCTAGGTATCACATGTTGGTCTCCACTTAGTTTTCTCATTCTATGAAGGGGTTGGACATTTTCTCGACCAACATCAATGTTGAACATTTTCTCCACTTGTTTTTTTTACCCTAAATGCATATGTTATGTAGTGCCATTAGTGGGATTTATTAGAGAGATTACAAACTACCCTTTAATAATGAACCTATCTCGATTCAAGGGTCTACATAGTATATTAGTAGTTTGCAAGGAAGAAGGTTGCTCTCTATTATATTGAGACTATTAGAGAGTCGTCAACTAGTTTCTAATAGTGAACTTTGTAGATTCCCAGGATCCATATACGTTCTATGAGTTGTAAGGTTGTGCCTCACTTATATATGTATACATAAGTTAAATTGATTTCATGAAATTGTAAAGAGTATTCCAAAATCTAGGTTAACCTAAGATGAGAAAGGCTCATATAAGCTAGATTATACAAATCTCAAGTGGCAAATTTAAGTAAAGTCAGGATAAATTCAACATAAACTTATTTCAAATATATATATATGTGAGAATTAAATTGATTTAAAAATTAATAAGAGAGTAAAAGTGAATCACCCATTATGATTTCTTAGGGGTTCTTCAGAGTGAAGTGGCTAACTTAGCCGCTTATTACATGATTGATCTACAAGTAAGCATGAAGAATGTACATATGGAGAATCGAGCACCAATCAATACAAATGTGCAAATGTGGGAAGGTGGGAAGTACTATGTGTTATAGTGGCTAGGTCAATCTAGCCCATAAGTCTAATCCTCTTGGGTTCTTATAGGTGCACTTATTTCTGATATCTTTATTTCATCTTAGTCAAGAGACGATCGACCTACAAGTAAGCTTGAAAAATGCACATCCGAGGAATCGAACCCCGGTCAGTACTATGGGAGGGTACTATGATACCACTCACTTATATATCTGTAATGCTGGCTGCGGGGTTCGAACCACGCGCACTTATGTGCAGAAGATCTTAAGTCTTCCCCTTTAACCTCTTGGGCAAATCTGCTAATTTTCTTCCTCAAAATTTAATTTAGCTATACTAAATTTAAATTAGTTAAATAAATATAGAAAATAAGTATCGAAAGTAAATTTCCTTTCCTAGAAATATATTATGACGGTTCATATAATAATAATAATTTTTATCTTATACACAAATTTTCGAAATTGTAACCGGTTAAGATTATGGAAAAAAAATGTTAAAAGTACTATAAAAAAAAACATATTTAGTTTTTTCAAAATAATGTAACCAGACTACACAACAACCTAACCATATAAGTAGACATCTATCCAGACTACACAACCTAACCATATTACGCAATAATCAGATTACGCAACAATCACACACAGCGATCAGATTACACATAGCAATCAGATTACACACACAGCAATCAGATTATACACACAGCAATCAGATTACGATCAGATTACACACACAATGATCAAATTACACACACAGCGATCAGATTACACTCGACAATGAGATTACACTCGGCAATTAGATTACACTCGACAATGAGATTACACTCGACAATGAGATTACACTTGACAATCAGATTACACTTGGGAATTAGATTACACTCGGGCAATCAGATTAGGCAACAATCAGATTACGCAACAATCACACACAACGATCAGATTACACACAGCAATCAGATTATACACAGCAATCAAATTACACACAGCAATCAGATTACACACAGCGATCAGATTACACATAGCGATCAGATTATTATACTCGACAATCAGATTATTACACTCGGCAATTAGATTACACTCGACAATGAGATTACGCAACAATCAGATTATGCAATAATCACACACAACGATCAGATTACACACACAGCGATCAGATTACACACACTCGGTAATCATATTACACACACTCGGCAATCAGATTACACACTCGGCAATCAGATTACACACAGAGCGATCAGATTACACTCGACAATGAGATTACACACACAGTGATCTACACTCGGTAATGAGATTACACACACAGCGATCTACACTCGGCAATCAGATTACACACAGCGATCAGATTACACTCAGTGAGATTACACACTCGACGATTAGATTACACACTCGGCGATCAGATTACATACAAACGATCAGATTATACTCGACAATCAGATTACACTCGGTGAGATTACACACAACAATCAGATTACACAATCGGCGATCAAATTACACACACGACGATCAGATTACACACAAGACAATAAGATTACGCAACGATCAGATTACACATGCGTTGATCAGACACGCAGCGATCAGAATACGCGGCGATCTTACACACACAGCAATCAGTAGATCACACACGACGATCATATTACACGCGGCGATCAGATTACACTCGGCGATCTTACACACATAGTGAGCAAATTACACTCGGCGATCTTACACACACAGCGATTAGATTACACTCGGCGATCTTACACACACAGCAATCAGATCACACACGGCGATAAGTTTACACTCGGCGATCTTACACACACAACGATCAGATTACACTCGACGATCTTACACACTCGGCGATCAGATTACACTCACGATATTACACACACTCGCGATCTTACACACACAGCGATCAAATCACACACAACGATCAAATCACTCAGAGCGATCAGATCACACTCACAGCGATCTGGTCACACTCACAGCAATCAGATCACACTCACAACGATCAGATCACACTCACAACGATCAGAGTATACACGCAACGATCAGATTAAACTCGGCGATTAGATTACACACACGACGATCAGATTACACTCAACGATTAGATTACACTCGGCGATCAGATTACACAGCCCCTAGCCATAGGACAATTTTGTTCGACCCATTTTTCAAAAAACAAAGTGTTTAGTTTCAATAGGCATGTCCCTTACCTGAGGAGTTGCTTTCTTGGCCTTTCCTAATAAAAAATGGTCTGACTCTCCTTGAACTGAGCCTTCTTCCTACGTAGGCGTTGAATCTTTGTTGCGTTTAATCCTCTTGATGTTGGATCTGGCAACGACGATGGCGTTCCCCCACAGTGGCGATGTAGGTGATGGGTGGGGGTTTTTCTGATGTAGGAAAGGGCACGGAGTGGTGTGGAAAACAATCGGCTGTGGGACCGTGAGCGTTAGGTGGCAACAGCTTAAGGAAGAAAAGTGAAAAAAAAGGGAAGGAAGGGCGGTGGCGGCTGGCTAAGGGCTTGGCTCCTCTGCTGAATCCGAAAGCTTATATTTTTTTTTTATAACTGTTATTTTGTTATTGGGCCATGGGCCCACAACGTGAGCCTTACGCCACTGAAGTAGAAGTGGGAGTTGATGGATGAAAGTCGCACATCGGCTAATTGAGGGAATGATCATGGGTTTATAATCAAGGAATACTATCTCTATTGGTATGAGACCTTTTGGGGAAGCCCAAAGCAAAGACATGAGAGCTTATGCTCAAAGTGGACAATATCATACCATTATGGAGAGTCGTGTTCATTTAAGAGAAGTACAGACGGAAGGATTTCATCTTTAGGTTGCTAAAGACAATGAAGGGTCATGGTAAGAACGATTATTTTAGAAAAGCCAACGTGATTAGCTATTAAGTAATCATTTCGAAGGCATGACCCATGCATTATATGGTTTAGAGTTGTCGGTCTTCCACATCATAGGAGAAAGTTGGAAAGCATGAGTTGCTCAACGTCGTCCCTAAGACCGTGCTTTGATTGGGCAAGTTTGCAAGAAAGGTGACAGATTATCGAAATTCAAAATTAAGATTCTACCTACATTTTAAATCCATTTTCGTTCGCCCCTCTATAATACATATTCAATTTTGATTTTTGTGGGGGCATAGTTACATGTTCTCTACTTCACTGCTTTGGTTAATTTGGAAAGGAAGCTCATAATTTCAAGAAGGAAGCAGCAATTTTTCGAATAAGAACCCAAAATTTTCTCAAAATTTTTTAGCTATAGTACACCTCAGAGGCTCATTCTTGTCCCAAGTTTGAGAGGAAGATTCTCTTTCGAAAAACCCACTAGTATAGAAGTATTCATTCAAGTCCTAATTGGTAAGAAATTTTAAGATTTTGAATTTTTGACTCAATTGATACGGAGGAATTAGAATGTTAAACTTATACCATTTATTTTCTACAACTACACAAAGCAATTTTTTTTTTTTTTTTTTTATTTTAATGGAGTTGAAGGCTGATGCACCAAAAATTTGGATAAAGTAATTTGGTAGATTTCTAAAAATGGAAAAATTCTTTCTATATACTTAATTTGGTGGGATGAATCTTATTTCAACATTTTTGTGTAAATGAAAGAAACATGTCTGTTGAAGAAACCTAGAGCTCTAAAGCTTGGGATCAAGAGGTTTACTTGACCGAACCTAAGAAACTACTAAAAAAACATGTTTTACTAAGAAATTTGAGCTCGTATCTTAAACCTATGTCATTAGATTCATAGGGAGTTTATCGACATTTTTTTTCGTAGAGGAGAGAAAAGCTCAAAATGGCCATGAATCAAGAGAAGGAAACTTCAAATATTTTGAAATTCGAGTTGCAAGTAAGTTGTCTTCCTCAATCGATAACTCTCTATACATTGACTTATAATTCATGAGGAGTGCATCTAGAGGTTTCATTGATGTCAGGTCAACAACTTTAATGAAGAAACCAGCCTATATAGCCACTAGAACATGCACGTAAACTCAAGTTTCAAAGTTATTTGACAACGTGCTAGCATCTTCTCCTTAGTTGGAGGTAAAAGATGATGACGTGACTGATTTAGTTTAACTACCACATCCTTCTTTTTAATCAACCAACTTCAACTTTTGAATTATGTGGACTCTTCTAGATTTGTTATCGTGAAATTCATTTTGGTTTTTAACTCTTACTCAGTTTAAGATCTGTCCAAGAAATTTCGAGAGATACAGAGTTTGGAAAGCCAGGGGTTAAGGATATTTTGTTCTGATTACGGTTTATCATAGGTACCATATTTGATCATTTATTATAAGTAAATATATAGATATTTTCCTTCTATTACGGTTTAACAGAGGTATCATATTTGCCTTTTAATATAGGTAAATATTTTGTATCCATTTATTGCTTCCCATAGAGGTATCATAAAAAGGCAAATATCTTGTATCCATTTATTGTTCTCATATCCTATGTCATTTATTTGATTCTCTAATTGATTATAAATAGAGAACTTTCACCACATTTAGTTGCGGCGGTCTTAGCAAATATTCTCATGGTATCAGGGCCCTTTCGGTTTAGCAACCCCGATCCTTTATTTTTAATGGCTTATGAATCCTCTATTCATCTTCTTCTCCACCACCATTGCTGGCATTGACGCCGCAGGGGCTGTCTCCATGGCTACCACAGGCTGAGCCAATTGATTATTCTTCGACTCCACCCTTTTGGCCTCCAAATCATCACAAGCCCACCCTTAGCCATACTCTATACATACAACCTCACTTTCTCCAACACAATCGATCTTGTCTTGAACCAGAAACCTCTTCATCCTTAACCTTGACAACTAAAACTTTCCTTCCATCTTCAATTTTTCATCTTCTTCTTTCATCTCTTCGCATTCTTCATGACTATGGCTTCCTTTTCTACATTTGTCTTTTTCGTCCGTGTCGCTTTAATTGCCTACTCTTTGGGCCAGGCCTGCAGTGTCGCACTGGCCTCTTCGCCACCCAAGTTTTCGCCAGCCTCCTCACCAAAATTTGTTCCTTTGCCCATTGTAGCTACTCTTCCGGCTACAACATTGTCTTCGTCCCTTGCTCCGGGGGGCATGGCTCCCTTTCCTTCCATGAGAACTTCACCACCTGCTATGATGCTGATTACTTCTCCATCGGCTCCCCCTATTGCTCCTTCGAAGTCACAAACGCAAACTTGAGTTGCAAAATATGCTCGAAATATTCTAACTCGTGCTCATTTCCTTGATAGCAAGCAAACTAGCCCCCAAGGCGCAGACAACACTCCATCTTCGTCCCTCTCTTCCTTTTTTCGTATAAAATACACTTCAGAGCCTGCATTCTCAGTTTCTGCCCTCTTCTTCCTTTATTGTTCATCTCTTCTTCATAGCCACCACGAACCCTCTCTCTCTCTCTTGCCCTTTTCTCATAATATAGTCATTGCCCTAATTTTGAAGCGTCTACCTTCCATCTCTATTACCCTGATCTTTGCTACTATGCACGTTTAAGGACTTCTGTGACTCTAATTTTGATATGAATGTTATAAGAAGATTGATCCAATTTTGATTTTAAGGAGGGCATGTTTTAGGTGGTTGAATTATCCTGTATGCTCATAATCTATTGTTAGATTTTATACTATGCGACCTAGAGTAATATACACATGTTTAGTGATCCTTGTGACCTAAAGTAATATACACATGTTTAGTGAGCCTTAGCCTTTGTCTTATTATATATTTTTTATATTTGAACCCGTGTAGTCAATTATGATCATATGGGTTGGCCGGAAGAATGGGGGTCTACTAAGTATAAAGGAACGGGACCTAACCTATTTAGGGTCTGTGGTATATGGTATATTAGAGGTTACTACTAAGGGAGCTCTAATTGTGTTCGATAGTAGAGATGCATGAAACCTATTCGGGAGGTCATAGAGAGGCTTACTTTGTGATTCAAATAAGAGCGAGGTTAAGTAGGGTGAGTTATTTGGATTTGGTCAGAGTTTCAAGATTTATTATTGACATGAAACCTTGAGGTTAGAATTGTCAAAAGTTGAAAGGAACGCTAGAAGAAGGGTCGATTCTGGTCGAGTTTCAAGATTTATTATTGACATGAAACCTTGAGGTTAGAATTGTAAAAAAAGAAGGGCTTGGACCTTCGACCTTGTGGTTAACAGCCACATGCTCTAACCAACTGAGCTATTCCAGGGTCAATTGTTAAAAAAAAAAAGAATAATAATAAAATAAAAATAAAATAATAATAATAATAATAATTTAATGCATACTAAGAACTTGCAAAAAGAATAAAGACATTGTTGAATTTTTTTCGTACATAAATGGTGGGAGACACATACAACTATTCAATATATAGATGTTAGGTAGCTAAACCTAAATTACGTGGTTTCTATAGTTACAAGATTTATCCAGATGTTCGTTTTTCTAAAGGATGTAGCTCCCAAAGGAACGTGTCTAGATGTATCATATCTCACGCATGTCTATCTAGTAGATTCAACCTAAAATGAAGTGGTTGTGCTTGATACCGTGAGGTTGACGGCATAAATCTAAAGCACAACTACAAATATCAAATTGATAGATAGCTCCAACGGACTTACTTTTCTCCATCGGCTCCACCTACTCGTCTAAGGTCTAATAAAGTTGGGCAAAAAATGTGAATGGGGCTTGTGTTTCTCTCAAGACTAGTCGAGAATGTGTCAAGATCACGACACCGCACGGTTTAAAAATATACAATTAGTTCCTGAGGTGGATGACTTCATAAGATTGTCAATTCCAACACACGCTCGAGTAGTGTTAGTGCAACATTTGTAACATGAAGGTGACCAGTTGAGAAGTTTATTAAAGTGTAGTGCCAACACGGGGCTGAGTTACAAGATTCTAGACCTTACTTCTAGAAAGGGTTATGACAATGATGAGGAATATTGTGGTACACAAGCTCACATTACTATCGTAAAGGGATGTGACCATGTCAAGAGTGTTGAATATGGCCCACGATCAAAATATGTCGAAACAAAAGTAACCCTTATCAACTTTATATTCTTCGTAAGAAATTTTAATGTTCAACTTTGCTTCTCTTCTTTCGTACAAGGTTGAGAGGAAAATGGAACTTTGATAAACTCCTTAATGACCAAGGAAAATGGAAATATAGGGAATTGAACTTTTTTTTCGTAAGGATTCGAATCTTTGTTTTATTTATTTTAGATTTTATGCTAAGATTTTATTTTTGCTGCCAAAATGAAAAGATATTATGCTAGCATTTATTCTCGTTAGAAAAGGTGCGATTCTAACAAGGAAGTTACTACCTTAATGGAAAAGTCATAAAGACCTTTTATATTCCCATATACAACTCTCCTCCTTCCTTGGAAACAACTTTTGCTCTCCAAACGTTTAGGGTTTTCGAGGGTGTCTGAGAGTACGAAAAAATCGAGAGGGTTAGCCAGGAAAAACGTGTGAGGTGGTTCGCTGGGTTTTCTTCGGTGAGTGGCCGGAGGGAGAAGCGACCGAGGCTATCGGTGTTTAATATTGTTGCGCGTCGGTCGAAATAGGCGAGGGGTATTGTCGCATCGTCGGAATCGGGGTTGTGACGTCGTCGTTGGCGGCGCAGCGACGATTAGGGTTTTCGCGAGATTTCGGGTAAGGAAGACGAAGGAAAACGGGTCGGGTTCACGTTTGGCCTCTGGACCAGCCCACGGAACGAACGCGGGCCCTGTGCATTTCGGCCCAACACGGACGCGCGCTGCAGCCTTGATCTCGGCTCCGCACGCGTGCTCTCGGCTCGGCTTGACGTGTACGACGGCTCGGCTCCGACAAAACCCGCGGCTCGGCTCCGTCAAATCCCGCAGCTCAGCTTGGCGGCTTAATGGGTCGGCTCGGCAGCTCGGCTTGGTGAATCGGTATCACTATAATATATCCATTCCAAGGTTTTTGGCCCTTCCGAAGCCGTTTCTGCCCTTAGTTTTACCATCCGAGGTTAGTATGGCTCCTAAACGTTAAAGACAGATTAGG
>CM031890.1:10246391-10389667 GCA_018691285.1 Cucurbita argyrosperma subsp. sororia | reverse complement strand
TTGTATTAACTTAAAAATAATTCTCTTTTTATTATTTATTTATTTTTTTTCTCATGTATTTAATTTAGAAGGCATTCTAAATAAACCATAATTTGTTAGGAGTTAGATTATTGAGACAAGAATTTTCAAGAAGGGTGCAACCATTGAGTCTACTGGAGTAGAAGTAGAAGTATAGACCGAAGGACAATGAAGGGTCATGGTAAGAATGATTATTTTAGAAAAGCCGACATGATTAGCTATTAAGTGATCATTTCGAAGATACGACCGATGCCTTATATAGTTTAGAGTTGTCGGTCTTCAACATCATAGGAGGAAGTTGGAAAGCACGGGTTGTTGAGATCTGAATTGGTTTCGAACATAAATGAGAACGGGTGAAGGATTATAACAAAATAATATAGTACATGAAGTTGTAACACTCAAATATTTAGGTAGAGTCATTGCCTTAATTTCAAAGCTCTGCCTTTCATCTCTGTAGTCCACACCTCACGGTTGTTTCTTAACATGTGATTGCTAAGGGTTCTTCATTCTCCCTTTCCATACTCTCTCTCGTTTTCATTCCCATTCCATTTTTAATTGTAATTCTTTTGTTTTGTTTTTTTTTTCTTCAGCATGATCAAGACCCTTCAAATGACCCTCCCTCTCAAATCTCCTTCTTCCTTTCGTGTGGGTCTTTCTCTCCTAATTCGTGGGTTAGTCATATTCTCGTCAGAACCAAGAAAACATCACTGCTGCCCGATGAACCCTCCGCAATTTTCTAAGGCCAAGAAAACACTATGCTGCTCAACTAGACATCTCTTCCAAACCAGATTACTAACATCTTCATAAAATGTGTTTTTCGACCTCTTTTTTAATTTTTGAGATCCAAGCTTCACATTTATTCAAGTCCGACGCTTGGCTTGCAGGGGTGTTAAGGATATTTAGTTATGGATTATGGTTTATCATATATATGATTGACGATATTTAGCCTTCTATTACGGTTTACTAGAGGTACCATATTTGTTCATTTATTATAGTCAAATATCTAGATATTTGCCTTCGCTTGCAATAACTACCATATTTTCCTAAACGCAAATATATTGTATCCATTTATTGCTCATTACATTTATTGTTTATTCCATATCTTTTGTAATTTATTCGATTATTTCAATGATTATGAACAGAGAACTTTCACTACCATTTAGGTGTAGTAGTTTTAGCAAATATTCTCACATGGAACCAAGTTTCCAAACACGTATGAGCAATTAAGTAACTATTTGAATATTTTTTGAAGAAATACTTGTATGAATAAACTAGGACTTCGTAAGATAATCAGGAAAAATGAAAAGTTGATTGATTTAGCTAGTATCCACGTTTAAGGACTCCTCCACTCTAATTGAAGTTGAGACTCTTGGCAGAGTATAAACGACTCAATCACGTAGATATGAATGTTATTAGAAGAATTTTTCAAATTTTATTTTTTGGAGGACATGTTCACATGGTTGAATTATTCTGTATGCTCATAATTTATTGTTAGAGTTTCAAGATTAGAAATCAATTAACTACGTGCACCTAGAACCCCAACTAACTTTGAGGGGGTGAATTACACAATTTGAGTAGGAGGATGAGGTTCAATTAAACTAATAGGGTTAGATTACCCAATGATGAAATTAGCTATCTCTTCGGGCTCAGATAGAACACAACCATGATAAGGTTGAATAAGATATAAGATATTATGAGAGTTCTACAAGTAGGTTTCAAATAAGAGCATTTTTATATATATAGTTTCTTTTTGATTCAAATGAGAGGGAGGTTACGGAGACTCGTTTCTGTGTTATTTTTTGAAGTTATGGTTGAGTTTCAAGATTTATTATTGACATAAACTTGGAGATCCATACATGCTCTACGAGTTTTCTCTACCTCTACAACGTTGAGGTTAGAATTGTCAAAAGTTGAAAGCAACGTTCAAGCTTGTGGTTAACAGCCACATACTCTTACTAGTTGAGTTATTTCAACCTTCGATTGTTAAAAAAAAAAAAATTAATGTAATGCATGCTCATAACTTACAAAAAGAATAATGACGTTTTTCCAAATAAATCTTGCTAGACACATACAACTATTAATTACATAGATGTTAGGTAGCTAAACCTAAATTACCTTGTTTCTATAATTACAAAGAGTGATTTAGATGTTCGTTTTTCTAAAGGATGTAGCTCCCAACGGAACATGTCTGGATGTAAACATATCTGACACATGTCTTTATACCAGACTCACCCTAAAATGAAGGGGTTGTGCTTGATTGTGTGTCTAAGTAGAGGTCCTACAAAATTAGGCATAAATCTAGCAGATCTACCTTAATTAAGTAACTTGGTTAGCTAGCAGGTAATGATTTCATTTTATTTTCATATCTATAAATTGATTGCTGTATTTGGAAAATAAAGCCCCACCATTTAGGCTTAAAATGATTGTGAACAGTTGGAAAATAGAGAAAAGTCATAAATACACTAGTTTGAGAGAAAGAAGAAACACGAGTTTCAAAGACAAGTTCGAAGAGGGCCAGGTAGGGCCCAAGGCTATAACCTTTGAAGTTAGGATTTTGATATGATTTTTAACATGCTACTTGGTAGTTAAGTTCGTTTATATGAAAGATGAAAGCTCACCAAATTTGGTGTCAATCGGATAATCAACGGACGCTGCACGGAGACGTATAACTACTCGCCAAAATGACGTCTACTCGAGAAAGATTGGATATGCTCAAAATGTACTATAGGGGAAGGAATGGTACCAGTTCTCCACAACCCCTCGGCCCTGTGGCCTAAGCGAGCCACATTGTGGCACATACATGTGTCATAGTGAAGACAAGAATTGTTGAGGAATGGGCCGACAATCTCCACTCTACAATCTTCTTCTGGCATTTGACCAAGACTAATAATATTTCTCTTTAAACTTGGGATGTAATACACATTGGTCAATAGATGTTGATTGTCGTTCTTACATTAGAACAAGTTAGTCCTTTGTTGGATTGATACAATTAGTCTGTCACAAAGCTTCACATTTTCAATGAACTTCTCATCAAGCTCCTTGAATTTTTCTAGATCTCTGGTCAAGTGGTTGCTCTCTTCGTTGTCTAGGTATCACATATTGGTCTCGACTTAGTCTTCTCCATCTATGAAGGGGTTTGCCATAACCTTCTCTTCATTGAGCATCAACAGTTTGGACATTTTCTCGGCCAACATCAATCTGGGCTTTTCATCATCTGTCAACATGTAGTTTGCCTCCACATCGTGCTTCTTGTTGTACCACTCTGTCACATAATGCCCGTATTTTCCATAGGAGTAACACTTGATCATACTCTTGTCCTTCCGGGTGTTGGCATTGTAATGGATTTGTAAGGTATTGTCACGACCTCCTCTACCACTACGTCCACGGTCATATCTGCGACCACCTCCACAATCTCTGTTTGGCTTCCACGTCCCCTCGTACCTAAAAAAGAAGAATCATCTACATCTTTCTTTTTCGTTCGTGCGAATCACTCCTCATTTGTGAGTAAGTGGTATTTCTCCTCCTCTTTGTTTTTGTTGGAACGAAGTCTCTCATCTGGACCTTAAGACGACCAATGACCTCTTCAACCAACATGTTCTTGAGGTCACGAAACTTCTCGATGGACTTAACAATCTACATGAATCTTGGGGGAACAGCTCGAAGGAACTTCTTGATGACGAAGATCTCCTCCACCACGTCGTCTAATGAATGGATGCCACTGACGATCGTTGTCAACTTTATGGAAAACTCGTCTATTGACTCACCATCCTTCATGTAGATAGCCTCGAGCTCACTCTTCAAGATCTGCACCTGTGCTTCCTTGACACGTTCAACACCCACATGCATTATTTGCAGCGTCTCCCACACTGCCTTAGTCGAGTCCTTCTCAACCAACATGAGAAGGACGTCCTTCAAGACTGCTTGGTTGATGGTAGCAAGAGTCATCCTATCCTTACATTCTTCAACATTACTATGCTCGATTACATCCCACCATGAACTTTTTTGTGGATTGATGCTTGAGTTTGTGGAAGAAACTCTGAGGTAATTCATATACCGGAAGTTCAATAACGAAAGTCCTGAACGTCGACAACGAGGTAAGTAGCCATCTTGAACTTTTCTTAAGAAATACTTGTAGAAATCACTTGGATTTTCATATGAACCCTAAAAAAACTATGAATTAAGGATAAAAACGAAATAAAATCTCAACAGATCAAATTGCTCGAGATTTAGGTAACGTCAAAATAACCCACTAGATGAACTTCGCTGCCTATGAAATATTTAATGTTAAGCATATTTCAGCAGGTTGAGGTTGTATATAAAATTTTGGTGGTCAATGGATAAGGATAAGTAGGTAAACCAAGAAATGGTACACAATGACCATAATGCCCCTAAGGATATCTACCTACCGTTCATGACTTAGATGACTTCCAAATGCTATGAAACTCTGAAGTAGATCTTATTTTATGATTTTTCATGATGTGGTGAAGTTTGGAAGCCATTGGGACACGTTAAGTAGCAAAACCAAGAATTAGGGGTAAAATGACCAAAATGCCACTAGGACTATTCATGATAATTCAAGGTCTATACTTACTCCAAATGATTTGCTACTTTTTAAAAGGTTTATGCTGAAGGACATGTAGATATGTTTGAGATTTTAAGTTGATTGGACCAAGTCTGAAACCTAAACCAAGCTATGACTCAAGAAACGCCTAAAGGAAAAAACTCAAGACTCAAGACCCTTCTAGAACACTCTAAGGATATCACTATGAATCTATGACTTTCTATAATAACTCATGTTAGTTATTATGATGGGTTCATATGATTAGGAACGCTGGTTACAACTCATGCCTCAAGGAATCAAGAATCTTAGAAACCTACAAGATTGAGAACTAAGAACAATACCATACAAGCTCTACAACTATCAAAGTAAAAAGAATGCTAGGTACCACTCAAGGACAAGGGGTCAAAGTCCTAAGACTCGAAAACTCAAGAATGATAGGTAATACTCTAATCATGTCCAAAATGAGCCATGATCTCTGACCACGCGGTGCTTTCAGAGGCCCAAGTTTTCCTCTTCTAGATGGGATGCCTTACACCATGTTTCCTTTGCAGGATGTCATGTTTGGCCTAATTTCCCACGTCTAGATGAGATGTCCTGCACCATGTTATAGGTACCCAAAAATTTGCTGGATGTTATGTTCATGTATGCACCGACCACATGACCTTTATGGTCTATCATCGGGAGTAGTCTCGGGCCACGATGGAATAAGAAGAGAGTAACTACCTTAGCCAAGAATCAAGAACCTCCTAAGACCTCTCACGATACAACATGCTCATGACTTAGACTACGCTGCTTGGAACGCATGAAGCCTTGAGCGTAGGTATTTAGACTGTATCATAGGGCAAGCCTAGGTATTGAGACTGTATCATAGGGCAAGCCTAGGTATTTAGGTATTTAGACTGTATCATAGGGCAAGCCCTTTATGCAGGATTAGACTACATCGCTTGGAACGTAAGAAGCCTTGGATGTAGGTTTTCAAACTATGCCGCTTGGAATGCATGAAGCCTTGGGTATAGATTTTCAGACCGTATCGAAGGGCAATCCCTAAGATGCGAGTTCAAACTACGTCGCTTGGAATGCATAAAGCCTTGGACATAGGTTAAGACTGTGTCGCCGTGAACAGATGAAGCCTTGTGCACAGTTTGTCAGGTGCATGGCTTGTGCCGTAAATCCTAGGGAGAGGGTCTTGGGAAAAGAACCAATAACATAACAAGAACCTAGAAAGTACCAAGAACCAGAGAAATATAAAGGACTAGAACATGGATCAAGATATTAGTTCTAAGGACAAGAACAAAAAAGTCATAGTACTAAGGCCCTTAAAGGATAGCCAAGGTTTCAGAATCCAACGACCAAGGTCCTCAGAATAGATCATGATAAGAACCCCAAGTCAAGAACAAGAACTAGGGGGCTTAAGTACTTACAACAAGAACAAGAACAAAAACAAGACAAGAAAGAGTGTGATACCCTAGCATATCAAGGACACGATTAAGAGCCTACAACTAGGTTGCTTACTGAGTGTGATACCCTAGCATATCAAGAAAGAGTGTGATATCCTTAATCTCCCTTTTTTTTTTTTCAAGTAATAAGTTGCTGGTCGAGGTCGATAGGGGACTCTGGAGAAGGTGCCATAGACAAGCCTCACCCGTTATCCTCAACCCTTTTGTTTTAAATTTTTTTGTCCGTTCGTTTATTTTTTTTTTAACCATTATGCCGTACTTTAAATTACTAATGTGTGCACACTATTTTATTATAATATAAATTATGTTTTAAAATTTAATTGTTTTATTTTGAGAAATATTTACCCGTCCTTTTTGGAGTCATCGAGTCAGCCCGATCCTTACAAATCTATCCCAGTTGCTGGTGTTGCTGGAGGTGGCGTAGTTGTTGGTACAACTTGAGGCGGTGTAGTTGGTTTCGTCCTAGTGACTAAACCTTCCCGAAGTAGGCTCTCTTCACCCCCACCTCTTCCTCTTCCTCTAATAGGTGGTTGTCGTCTTCCTCTTCTACGTCCTCTAGGTGGCATGGTTCTAGAAACGAAGATAACATCATAGGCTGGTCTAAAGAATCTGTTACTTAGAGTTTTGATACTAACGGTAACGACCCTTGATTTCTAATTAATCTAAAGTTGCTACTGTATTCATATCATAAACATGTTAGGCAGAAATACTTCACTTAAAACTTTATCATAAAAACATAGTTATGGACTTGCATGTTTTCTAAAAGGTCTTTCAATATAGTAACAAAAATTGAAATATCATAAAGTAGAAATGCTTTATACTGACGTATATGCTACAAAATTAAGCGCATATTAACTTATTCTAACCTATAGTCTATGAAATTTAAATTGCAAACTAACTTATGCATGTGTCATGGTATTTTTTGAGTTGCCACTGTCAGCCATACAGGAGCCTTGCCATTACCTAGAAAAATAATAGTAGCACATGACTTGAGTATTTTAACAGGAGCCTTGCCTTTACCTTAGAAAAATAATGGTAGCACATGACTTGAGTATTTTAAGAAATACTCAATAAGCGACGTCACTATTAGGGTTAGATGCAAACACATAGAATAATGAGTGAGACCTAATACAAAAATAAGTTTTGGAATGACTTGAAGATGCATTTATATATACACAATTAGTTATTTTTAGTTTTTTTTATTTTTATACCTTCAAAATTTAACCCAACAAAAATTAGTTTTAATGGTAGGATTAAACAAGTTTTTAGTGTCAACAAAATGACAAACTTATTTTATTTCTTACCCAAGAACTTGTTTCCAGTAAATTCTTTTCTAAAAAAGAAACTCGATCAAAAGAGTTTCTATATTGACATTAAAATGAGATTCATGTGAATAATTTTTTGATATCTATATAGAGATCTAGTGAAACAATATTTTTTAAAACAATAAAATATAGTCAAGAATTATGACTCAAACCTATTTCAAATTCGATATTCATATTCGGGATGCTTTGATACGCTCTCGCTAAAAGTCATGTAAGTTTAGATACAATAGCATGAAGGAGTATAAAAATTCTAACTAACACGCAAAAAATTATTAGATACAATAACTTACTAAAAACGCGATCGTAGTCATTCTACCATTTTTTTCATACGTCGTGATCATCCATGTTTTTATCACGCGGGTTTTGGGCCTTGGGTAACAGATGGGGCCAACCCAAATATGACAGATCCTTTATTCTTCACCCGATTCCTTGCGCGATTTGTCATTTTCGATGCTGATTTTTGTCCTTTTTTTGCCTCAATGTTTGCCTTCCTTCCTTCCTTTTCCGGAGTTTTACAGCTAAGAAGTGCCTATAATCACATATCTATGAACATTTAGGAAACCTAAAATCTTGACCTCGTTTACCGACGACAACGTGTATGAAAAGGGCACAAAACGTACCTTAAGTTGATGTGCAGTCGTCGAGAATCTCTTTAGCAGTATGATTCAAGTGTTTTGATGTCGGTTTGATCATCTTGAATTTGTTATCCTGATCACTTAATAACTAGGCTTTTCTTATTTTAATTTTTTTCGTTCACGGTTGTGATTCAAAATTTAAAAATGTTCTCTTACTCCCTTAAATATTTGAGTGTTACAACTTTTGTCCTAATCCTTCACACCTTCTCATTTATACTCAAAAAAAAAAAAAAACAAAATTTTTTTTTTTTTTTTTTTTTTTTTTTTTTTTTTTGAATACTTCACTTTTAAGTTTATTAATTTTAAAAAACAACCATTTTATCATTTAATATCACTTAAAGGAACTGTATTTAACTTTTGTTAATTAAATAATTATAAATTCTAGCTCGAAAAAATGGATGTGTTAGTAGTTTTAGTGTTTTCGAAAAAAAAAAAAAACAGCATTCAAACATATAACTTTTCGTAGGTTTTAAGTGATACAACTTACTTAGTTTAAGAGAATAAATTATTTTCAAAAAATAAAAGTTAAAATAATACCGAAGAACCCCTAATGGGTGACGGGGTCAATCTTCTAATGACTTACAGAAGAACCCGTAATGGGTGACTTACTCTTGTAATAGTTGTGAAGAGGCTTAGACTTATGGGTTGTCTTCTAATGACTTACAGAAGAACCCCTAATGGGTGACGGAGTCAATCTTCTAATGACTTACAGAAGAATCCCTAATGGGTGACTTACTCTTGTAATAGTTGTGAAGAGGCTTAGACTTATGGGTTGTAATAGTTGTGAAGTAGGAGGTCTAATGGGTGACTTACTCTTGTAATAGTTGTGAAGAGGCTTAGACTTATGGGTTGTAATATTTGTGAAGTAGGAGGTCAATCTTCTAATGACTTAAATAAGACCCCCGAATCGGTGACTTAGTCTTGTAATAGTTGTGAAGAAGCTTAGACTTATGGGCTTGATAGGACTAGATTGACCAAGCCATAAAATTGGCTAACTTTATGGTGCAACTAAAACACACAGTACTTCCCCACATCTAGTGTAGTCATATCATAGTACCCTCCCACAGTATTGAATCGACTAATTTTATGGTCCAACTAAAACACACCTACTTCTCGTGCAAATCTAGTCTAGTGGTATCATAGTACCCTCCCAAGGTACTGAGGGGTTGGATTTCACGGATGTGCATTTTTCAAGCTTACTTGTAGGTGAATCGTACCTCTAATAGGTGCATTTTTCAAGCCCCTAACAAGTGCAATTTTTAAGCTTACTTGTAGGTGAATTGAACCCCTAATAGGCGACTGTAATAGTAGTGAAGAGGCTTAGATTTATGGGTTAAATTGAACAAGACATAGAATTGATAACTTTATGGTCCAACTAAGCACACATACTTCCCTCTTGGATGTGCACATCTAGTGTAGTGGTATCATAGTACCCTCCCACGGTACTGATCGGGCTTCGATTCCCCTAAATGGCTAAATTTATAGTCTAGATTGACATAGACATAAAATTGGCTAACTTTATGGTCAAACTGAAAGACACAGTACTTCCCTTCTAGATGTGCACACCTAGTGTAGTGGTATCATAGTACCCTCGAACGATACTAATAGGGCTTCAATTCCCCTAAATTGCTTAGTGCACCTAACAGAACCCCTAACGAGTGACTTACTCCTTAGACTCATCGGCCTAATAAGGCTAGGTTGACCAAGCCTTGGCTAACTTGGTCCAACTAAAACACACAATACTTCTCAACTGGATGTCCACATCTAGTGTAGTGGTATCATCGTACCTTCTCACGGTACTGACCAGGAAATTTCCCCAGAGAACCCCTAATGGGTGACTTACTCTCCTGTAATAGTAGTGAAGAGGCTAAGACTTATGGGCCTGATATGGCTAGATTGACTGCCATAGAATTGGCTAACTTAGTGGACCAACACACAATACTTCCCTCCTTGATGAGCACATTTAGTGTAGTGGTATCATAGTACTCTTCCACAGTACTAACCGAGGTTCGATTTATTGGATGTGCATTTTTCAATCTTACTAGAAGGTCAATCGACTAATGACTTTTATAAAATAAAGAGATTACAAATAAGTGACTAACGACACCTAGAAGAAACTATCATGGGTGACTTATGGGTCTTATAGGGAATTGGCTAACTTTATGGTCAAACTAAAACACACAGTACTTCCCTCCTAGATGTGCACATCTAGTGTAGTGGTATCGTAGTACCCTCCCACAATACTAACCGGGATTGGATTCCCCTGTGCATTTTTCAAGCTTACTTGTAGGTAAATCTTCTAATAACTTAGATGAAATAAAGAGATCCTCTAATGACTTTGATGAAATGAAGAGATTAGAAATAAGTGGCTAAGTGCACTTAGAAGAACCCGAGTGACTTACTCTCTTGTAATAGTAGATAAGAGGCCTAGAGTTATGGTGTTGATAGGGCTAGATTGACCAAGCTATAGAATATGCTAACTTTATGGTCCAACTAAATCAGACACTACTTCCCACTTGGATGTGCACATCTAGTGTAGTTGCGTCATATGAAGGGAATGAATTCTTCATCAACGTAGCGGAAGCATTGAGAACCGTTTTGATTTTTATTATGTATTAAAACAAAAGAAATAAATATGAGTATAAGAGCTTGAGGTTTCCTTATTTAGATTTACACGTTTTAATTAGTTAATATACACAGGTTTTATGAGAGATTTTTAAATAAAAGCCTGAGGTTTCCTTATTTAGATTTACACGTTTTAATTAGTTAATTAAATATCTTCCTTTTACCGTTTTACAAACAGCAGGCCGAATAGATTAACAATTTAGTAGGTGGCTATTCGGAAGGAAATGGCACATGTTTAGTTGGCCACTCTCGAGTTATTTAAATAGGTGAATCTATCGACAATAAAAAATGACTCATTTTAAGCAAAAGTCAAAATTGCAATTCTCTCTCTCTTCTTTTTCCCATTTTTATTTTCTTCCACAACTTCTGTCAAACGATTTCTTCTCACCAAAAAGGATTTGATTTGCCAATTATCCTTGCTGATTGTCGAAAAACAACAGAAAAACATTTTATTGGCAATGGTGAGAGTGAGAAAAGAAATCACAAACAGTCTCACCTTCCTTCCTATGAAGGGTCTCAAAGTCCTTGCGCAGAGCCTGTAGTTGTGCTCGTTTCACTATTGTATTTCCTTGGAATTTTTCTTCACTAAATCCCAAATTCCTTTCGAAGTTTCTTTATCCAAAATAGTCTCCAAAATTTAGTGATTGATGGCATGGAAAAGGTAGTTCTTAGCTCTTAAGTCTTTCAATTTTTGATCTACTACCCCCTTCTATTCATATGAGTAATCAGCATCATCTGCTACAGCAGAAATCCTAGACTCAACTACTTGCCAATATTCTATAGAGCGAAGAAAGTTCTCAATTAACATGCTCTAATGATCGTAGTGACCAACAAATTTTGGTATTGTTTGTCGAACAAAGCTACCTTCAGTAGTCATCTTTAACTGCAGCTGAAAGAGTCAAGGCTCTGATACCAAGTGATAAATTTAATGAAGATAAGAAAGAGACAAGGCTCTGATACCAAATGTTAAATTTAAGGAAGGTAAGTTTGCTGAAGAAAGAAAATTTTGTACTTTATCATGTGAAGAATGACTATCTTTATAGCCAGTACAATGCTTAATAGAAGATAAAAATAAAATCCTAACAGAGAGCAGAATATCATATCAAAACAAAGAATTTAGCTTCAGATCATATCGATGATCTAAAATAAAAAATAGCAACTTAATCCTTATCAACAAGCCGCCTAAGGAATATAGATTGATATGATAGGTCCCGCTCATGATTGTATGTGCTTGCATCTAACCCTAATAACGAGGTCACTTATTGAGTATTTCTTAATATGCTCAAGTCATGTGCTACCATTATTTTTCTAGGTAAAGGCAAGGCTCCTGTGTATGGCTGACAGTGGCAATTCGGAATACCATAACACATGCATAGGTTAGTTTGCAATTTAAATTTCATAGACTATAGGTTAGAATAAGTTAATATGCACTTAATTTTGTAGCATACAGATTAGTATAAAGCATTTCTACGTTATGTTATTTCAATTTTTGTTACTATATTTAAAGACCTTCTAAAAAACATGCAAGTCCATGACTATGTTTTTATGATAAAGTTTTAAGTGAAGTATTTCTGCCTAACATGTTTATGATATGAATACAGTGCCAACTTTAGATTAATTAGAAATCAAGGGTTATTACTTATCAAAACTCAAGTAACAGATCCTTTAGACTAGCCAATGATATAGGTATGGCATGTTCCATGATCAAACCGTTAATGCTCTGTCACCGTCAATGTGTATGTCATGCATAAGAAAAAGAAATATTTTAAATGACACTTAGTGTGATTGTTTCTTAGTATTAATTGTAATATAGAATTGAATTAAATGAGTCATAATTATGTCATTGATTGTAGCATTATAGTTGACTTAATATCGCAATTATATACTTGCTATGATGTGTGATTATAATACTGTGCGATATGATGTTATCTTGATTTCTAGAACCATGCCACCTAGAGGATGCAGAAGAGGAAGATGAGGAAGACGACAACCACCTAATAGAGGAATAGGAAGAGGTGGGAGTGAAGAGAGCCTACTTCGGGATTGTCGCCCCATTCCTCAATAATGCTCGACTTCACTATGACACATGTATATGCCACAGTGTAGCTTGCTTAGGCCACAGGGCCCAGGGGTTGTGGAGAACTGGTACCATTCCTTCCCATATAGTAGATTTTGAGAATATCCAATCTTTCTCGAGTAGACGTCATTTTGGCAAGCAGTTATACGTCTCCGTGAAGCGTCCATTGATATAAAGACATGTGTCAAATATGGATACATCCAAACACATTCCTTTGGGAGCTACATCCTTTATTAAAACGAACATCTGGATCACTCTTGTAATTATAGAAACAAGGTAATTTAGGTCTAACTACCTAACATCTGTGTCTAGCAAGATGTATTTGGGAAAAAAAATTCAACAATGTCATTATTCTTTTTGTAAGTTATTAGTATTCGTTACATTAATTTTTTTTTTAACAATTAAAGACTGATATAACTCAACTAGTTAGAATATGTTGCTGTTAACCACAAGCTTGAACGTTACTTTCAACTTTTGACAATTCTAACCTCAACGTTGTAGAGGTAGAGAAAACTCGTAGAGCATGCATGGACCTCCAAGTTTATGTCAATAATAAATCTTGAAACTCAATCATAACCTCAAAAAATTACACACAACAATGAATCTGCTTAATCTCGCTCTCATTTGAATCACAAAGAAACTATATATACAAAGATGCTATTATTTGAAACCTACTTGTAGAACTCTCATCAAATCTTATATCTTATTCAACCTTATCATGGTTGTGTTCTATGCGAGTCTAGAGATAGCTAATTTCATCATTGGGTAATCTAATCCTATTAGTTTAATTGAACCTCATCCCTCCTACTCAAATTGTGTAATTCACCCCCTCAAAGTTGGTTGGAGTTCTAGATGCACTCAGTTAGTTGATCTCTAATCTTGAAACTCTAACAATAAATTATGAGCATACAAAATAATTCAACGGCGTGAACATGCACTCCAAAAAATAAAATTTGAAAAATTCTTCTAATAACATTTATATCTACGTGATAGAGTCATTTATACTTTGCCATAAGTCTCAACTTCAATTAGAGCAACAAGATTCAAAATCAGAGTCGCGGGAGTCCTTAGACGTGGATTATCTCATAGTCATTTTTCTTGGAAGTTTTAGTTTATTCCTACCAGTATTTCTTCAAAAAATGTTCAAATAGTTACTTAATTGCTCGGACTTGTTTGGGAACTTGGTTCCCTGTGACAATATTTGCTAAAACCACCCCACCTAAATGGCACTATGACGGAAAATTTTGAGAAAATTTTGGGTTTGTTCAAATGGTCATAACCAATGTATTGTGTTGCATTTGTTATCTCAATCATGTCAATGCTAACAAAGATAACCACAATTAAAATAATCATGATTCCCTTCGACATGATGATTATCGATAACAAATACTAATACAAAAATAAATTTTGGAATGACTTGATCGGAGATATATAGAGTTGTATTTATATATACACAATTAGTTACTTTTAGTTTTTTATTTTTATCCCTTCAAAATCTAACCCAAAAAGAGGTTTAAATGGAATGGTTAAACAAGTTTTTAATGTTATTTTATTTCTTCAATATTGGAACACAAGAACTCATTTCCATTTTTAAGTAAATTATTTTCTAAAAAAGAAACTCAAAATAAATCCGATCATCAAAGAAGTTTAAAGATACCATATTGATAATAAAATGAGAATGATGTGAATAATTTTTTGATATCCAGGTAGAGATCTAGTGATATAATATTTTTTAAAATAATAAAGTATAGTCAAGAATTACGAGAGCCAATACATGATTCAAACCTATTTCAAATTGGATACTCATATTCTGGATGCTTTGATACTCTCTTGCTAAAAGTCAGGTAAGTTTAGAAACAATAGCATAAGGTCAAAAAATTCTAACTAACTCTAAAACAATATTTGTTACAATAGCTTACTAAAAACACTATCGTAGTCATTCTACGATGTTTTTCATACGTCATGACAGTCCATGTTATTAAAAGTCTAGAACTTTTTATCACGCGGGTTTTGGGCCTCAGGTCACCGATGGGGTTGACCCAAATATGACGGATCCTTTATTCTTGGCCCCATTCCTTGCGACATTTCTCTCTCCTCTATTTGTCATCTTGGATGCAGATTTTTGTCCTTTTTTTTTTTTGTTTTTTTTTCCTCTCTATTTGCCTTCCTTTCTTCCTTTCCTCGAGTTTCGCAGCTTAAAAGTACCTATAATCACATATCTATGAACGTTTAGGAAACCTAAAATCTCGACCTCGTTTACTGATAACGACTCGTATGAAAAGGTCACAAAACGTATCTTAAGTTGATGTGTGGTCGTCGAGAATCTCTTTAGCGATATATCTCGGGTGTTTTGACGTCGGTTTGATCATCTTGAATTTGTTATCATGATCACTTAATAACTGCTTTTCTTATTTTCATTTTTTCCCTTAATAGTGATTTAAAATTTAAAAATATTATCGTACTTACTTAAATATTTGAGTGTTACAACTCGTACTATATTATTTTGTCCTAATCCTTCCCACCTTTTCATTTATACTAAAAATAAATAAATAAATAAATATTTTTTTTAACTACTTCACTTTTTAGGTTTATTAAGTTTAAAAAACAACCACTTTTATCATTTAATATCATTTAAGGAACTGTATTTAACATTTATTAATTAAATAATTATAAATTCTATAGAATTCTTGGAGCTCACAAAAAAAAATTGATGTGTTAGGAGTTTTAAGGTTTGTTTTAATTAAGCCGAAAAAAAAACAGCATTCAAACATGTAATTTTTCGTACGTTTGTTTTAAAAATTTAAAATAATCTTAACATGTTAGGATTTAGAAAATTTGTGTATAAGACAAATATTATCATTCTATGAACCTTATAGGAAAGCAAAATTTAATTTCGATGAAGAAAATTAGCTGGTTTGCCCGAGAGATTCCGGGGGAAGACTTAAGATCTTTTGCACAGAATTACGCATGGGTTCGATCCCCATAGCTAGCATCAGAAATATGTGGAGACCGTCTAATATTTTTTCAACTATTTATATTATCCGAATGTGTATATCAGTTGTTTAATGTTAGAAATATGTGGCTAAATGCACTGAGACGAACCCCTAATGGGTGACTTACCCTCCTATAAGAGCAGTGAAGAGGCTTAGATTTATGGACCTGATAGGGCTAGATTGACCAAGCCATAAAATTGGCTAACTTTATTTGGCTAACTTTATGGTCCAACTAATACACATTGTACGTCCCACCTGGATGTGCACATCTAGTGTAGTGGTATCATAGTACCCTCCCACGGTACTGACCGGGATTTGATTCCTCGGATGTGCAATTTTGAGTAGGTCAATCTTTTAATGACTTAAAGAAGAACTCCTAAGCCTACTTGTAGGTCAATCTTCTAATGACTTAAAGAACCCATAATGGGTGACAGGTCAATCTTCTACTGACTAAAGAACCCATAATGGGTGACTTACTCTTGTTCTTGTAATAGTTGTGAAGAGCCTACAAGCATACTTGTAGGTCAATCTTCTAATGACTTAAAGAACCCCTAATGGGTGACTTACTCTTGTTCTTGTAATAGTTGTGAAGAGCCTACCAGCCTACATGCAGGTCAATCTTCTAATGACTTAAAGAATCTATAAGGGGTGACTTACTCTTGTAATAGTTATGAAAAGGCTTAGACTTACGGGCTTGATAGGACTAGATTGACCAAGCCATGGAATTGACTAACTTTATGGTCCAACTAAAACACACAGTACTTCCCACTTAGATGTGCACATCTAGTGTAGTGGTATCATAGTACCCTCCCACGGTATTGATTAGGGTTTGATTTTCTAGATGTACTTTTTTCAAGCTTACTTGTTGGTCAATCGCCTAATGACTTATAGCTCACTCTGAAGAGGCTTAGACTTATGGGCTTGATAGGGCTAGATTGACCAAGCCATTGGATTGTCTAACTTTATGGTCAACTAAAACACACCTACTTCCCGTGCAAATCTAGTGTAGTGGTATCATAGTACCCTCCCTTGGTACTGAGGGGTTTGATTTCACAGATGTGCATTTTTCAAGCTTACTTGTAGGTGAATCGTACCCTAATAGGTGCACTTTTCAAGCTTACTTGTAGGTGAATTGTACTCCTAGTAGGTGACTGTAATAGTAGTGAAGAGGCTTAGATTTATGGGCTAAATTGATCCAGACATAGAATTGCTAACTTAATGGTCCAACTAAAACACACATACTTCCCTCCTGGATGTCACATCTAGTGTAGTAGTATCATACTACCCTCCCATAGTCCAGACTGGGGTTCGATCCCCGGATATGAATTTTCCAAACTTACAGGGCTAGATTGGCCAAGACATAGAATTGGTTAACTTTATGGTCAAACTAAAACACATAGTACTCCCCTCCTGGATGTGCACATCTAGTGTAGTTGTAGTACCCTCTCATTGTACTGATCGGGCTTCAATTCCCCTAAATCGCTAAGTGCACCTAAAAGAACCCCTAACGAGTGACTTACTACTTAGACTTGTGGGCCTGATAGGGCTAGGTTGACCAAGCCAACTAACGGGTGACTTACTCTCCTATAATAGTAGTGAAGAGGCTAAAACTTATGTGCCTAATATACTTTATGGACCAACACTCGGTACTTCCCTCCTGGATTAGCACATCTAGTGTAGTGGTATCGTAGTACCCTCCCACGATACTAACCGAGGTTCGAGTTATGGTCCAACCAAAACACACACTACTTCCCACTTGAATGTGCACATATAGTGTAGTGGTATCATATGAAGGGAATGAATTCTTCATCCACGTAGCGGAAGCATTGAGAACCGTTTTAATTTTTATTATGAATTAAAACAAAAGAAATAAATATGAGTATAAGAATTCTACTTTGTAGAAACCCTAGCTTGCAAGACTTTTTGAAGTAATCAAACTATGCAAACGTTCTTCCACATTCCACAAGATCTTCCTTGCTATGATTCGAACACAAAGCCAAGGCTTGTGGGAGCCTCTTGAAAGAAAATCCCAAAAGGATTGGAGAAAAGAAAAAGAGTTTCGAGAATTCTCTAGAGATGTAATTACATTCTCGAGAGAAAGTGGGAGAGATTGATGTGTCTTTTGCTCAACCCAAGGGTCCTATTTACCGGGACTTTGAGAATATTTGTCAAATAATATATTAGGATATAATAACTTATACAAATCATATTTAGATATTATATGATATCGTAATATATATTTAATTATTCGAATCTCATTCAAATTTAAAAAATATTTTTATTTAATATATCAAAATATATTAATAGGTTTAATATTTAATGGTATCAAATACAATAAATATATTTTTCCTTTAATATATATAATATATTAAATATTAATTTGAACCTTCAAATTAATATATTTTTCTTTATTTATATTTAACCTATCTAATATATTAAATATTAATTTCAACTCTTCAAATTAAAAATATTTTCTCTATTTTTTTAATATATCTCATATATTAAATATTAATTTGGCGTTTCAAATTAATTTTATTTTCTCTATTTATTTAATATATCTCATATATTAAATATTAATTTGACATTTCAAATTAAATTTATTTTCTCCTTTATATTTAATATATCTAATATATTAAATATCAATTTGAACATTTTCAAATAAATTAAACCTTTAAGCGTTACTATCAGCTAACAAAGGGGACGTTATGGACCTACAGATTGTAAGCTCCAATGATACAAAATTAATTAATTAAAATCTTTAATTAATCGATCTCTATTCATTAACTATTAGGTCACTTCACTATAGACCTGGAGTTGCACTCTTATGCACCGTAGGACAAGTTATGTCCATTGATATAACCATTACAAGCAAGTCGATTCTTCACGAGTTGTTCATAATTACAGCTGGGTCAAACGTGCGTTTTACCCCTGTAATTACATCTTTCACCTGAAGTACCATGGATAACAATTAATTACAAATAAAATAATAAAAATTATTGTTATAAACTAAATAATTAATTACGAGGCTTTAGAGCATAAATCCCAACATCATAGACTCTCCCACGATACTGATCGTGGTTTGATTCCCCGAATGTGCATTTTTTTAAGCTTTCTTGTAGCTAACTTTATGGTCTAACTAAAACACACCGTGCTTCCCACCTAGAAGTGCAACCGAGGTTCTATTTCACGGATGTGCATTTTTCAAGCTTTCTTATGGGCCTGATAGGGCTAGATTGACCAAGCAATAGAATTGACTAACTTTATCGGCCAACTAAAACGCACAGTACTTCCCACCTGGATGTGCACACATAGTGTATTGGTATCATAGTACTTCCCATCTGGATGTGTTCATCTAGTGTGTAGTGGGTACCCTCCCACGGTACTTGACTATGGTTCGATTCCCTGGGTGTCATTTTTTAAGCTTACTTGTAGGTCAATTGTTTAATGACTTTAGAATGCGTTTAATAGTTTCATTATGAAACTATATAAAGTCATGGATGTAGCATTTGTGCTTTTCTTTACCAAAGTTTCTTTGCAATTCTACCTAGTTAAGTTGCATGTAGAATCATTCAAGCTCACTCCATGTGATCAATCTCTCAATCCTCGCCCATTTTGTTGTTGTGAATGTATAAAAAGTGTATCAACCTATTAATATGTAATTTATTACTAAAACTAAAAAATATACCTACAAAATGTTTGTTCTACAAGTAATACATTTGTATTAATTGTTTGACTAAAACAATACCACTAGTAATACATTTGTATTAATTGTTTGACTAAAACAATGCCACTACTAATACATTTGTATTAATTATTTGATTAAAACAATGCCACCATTATCCAAACCAAAGAATATGCTTCAAAGCTATCTCCTAACAGAGGAATGCGATAGTCTTTGTTGTAAGATTCGATTATATCAATTTGAATAGCGTTCAACAACAACTATAAATATCGAACTCCAACTATTCATGAACAAAGTAAGTTTGTTGAAATTATCTGTCAAAAGTGTTCCAAAATGAGGTGTGGAGAAGTGTTTCCTTCAAATCTAGTTCTAATTAAGAATGCCAATGAAGAAGAATTGCAAAAGGTTGAAAGGTTTACAATGGAAGTGTATAACAAGAATAGTGAATGTCTCATTTACTTGCGTGTGGTGAATGGTCTGACTTATATGATCAATGGAGGTAGAATAAATTTTTTTTATTATTGTGATAGAAGCTATAAATGACGATGGTATTCCTTGGTCATATATTGCAAAGGTAGAGTACTATGTGTTTAACCCTATGATGCCCCAACTCTTATCATTTTCTAATATATTTCTTTGAATACAAATTTAGTATTCATACTTATTTTCGATATTTATTTAATTAATTTAAATTTAGTTTAGCTAAATTTAATTTCGATGAACAAAATTAGTTGGTTTGCCCGAGAGGTTAAGGGGGAAGACTTAAGATCTTCTGCACACAAGTGCGCATGGGTTCGAACCCCATAGCCAGCATTATAGATATATAAGTGATTTACATCTTCTACTAATATTCTTTATTTTTTACATCTTCTACTAATATACTTTTATGAAATAAAGAGATAAAAAATATGTGGCTAAGTGCACCTAGAAGAACCCCTAAGAAACCCTAATAGGTGACTTCCCACTTGGATGTGCACATCTAGTGTAGTGGTATCATGTTAGTATCCTCCCACGATATCCACAATATTTATTAGGGTTCGATTCCCTCGATGTGCATTTTTCAAGCTTATTTGTAGGTCAATCGTAGTAAGTGGCTATAAGTGCACCTAGAAGAACCCCTACTACTGGGACAGTAGTGAAGAGACTTAGATTTATGGGCTAGATTAACCAAGACATAGAATTGCTTCCCACTTGGATGTGCACATCTAGTGTAGTGGTATCATGTTAGTACCCTCCCACGATATCCACAATATTTATTAGGGTTCGATTCCCTGGATGTGCATTTTTAAAGCTTATTTGTAGGTCAATCGTCTAATGACTTAGATGAAATAAAGAGATTAGAAATAAGTAAGTGGCTATAAGTGCACCTAGAAGAACCCCTATTAGAAATAAGTAAGTGGCTATAAGTGCACCTAGAAGAACCCCTATTAGAAATAAGTAAGTGGCTATAAGTGCACCTAGAAGAACCCCTACTCGGACAGTAGTGAAGAGACTTAGATTTATGGGCTAGATTAACCGAGACATAGAATTGCTAACTTTATGGTCCAACTAAAACACACACTACTTCTCACTTCGAGGACACAGTTCGATTCCCTAGATGTGCTTTTTTCAAGCTTACTTGAAATTAGTAGAAAAGTGCACCTAGAAGAAACCCCTAATGGGTGTCTTACTCTGTAATAGTAGTAAAGAGGCGGGAGCTTGAAATTAGTAGAAAAGTGCACCTAGAAGAAACCCCTAATGGGTGTCTTACTCTGTAATAGTAGTAAAGAGGCGGGCTAAAAGACACAGTACTTCCCTATAGGATGTGCACATCTAGTGTGGTGGTATCATAGTACCCTCTAGGCTGATCTTTCCCGATGGCATCTTACTCTCCTATGTAATAGTAGTGAAAAGGGCCATAGTATTGGTTAACTTTATGGTCCAACTAAAAGACATACTACACACACTACTCCCTCCAACTTAATGATCCAACTAAAAGACACAGGGCCATAGTATTGGTTAACTTTATGGTCCAACTAAAAGACACACTACACACACTACTCCCTCCAACTTAATGATCCAACTAAAAGACACAGTACTTCCTTCCAAGATGTGCACATGTCATAGTACCCTCCCACGGTACTAATCGGGGTTCGATTTCTCGGATGTGCATTTTTCAAGCTTACTTGTAGGTCAATCTTCTAATGACTTTTATGAAATAAAGAAATCGGGGTTGGATTTCTCGGATGTGCATTTTTCAAGATTACTTGTAGGTCAATCTTCTAATGACTTTTATGAAATAAACAAATCGGGGTTCGATTTCTCGGATGTGCATTTTTCAAGCTTACTTGTAGGTCAATCTTCTAATGACTTTTATGAAATAAACAAATCGTGGTTCGATTTCTCGAATGTGCATTTTTCAAGCTTACTTGTAGGTCAATCTTCTAATGACTTTTATGAAATAAAGAAATTAGAAATTGGTGGAAAAGTACACGTACGAGAACCCCCCGGGGTGTCTTACCCTCCTATAATAGTAGTGAAGAGGCGGGCTAGATTGACCAAGCCATAGAATTGGTTAACTTTATGGTCCAACTCTCTCCTAGTGAAGAGGCGGGCTAGATTGACCCAGCCATAGAATTGGATAACTTTATGGTCCAACTCTTTTCAATTGGTTAACTTTATGTCCAACTCTCTCTAGTGAAGAGGCTGGCTAGATTGACCAAGCCATAGAATTGGTTAACTTTATGGTCAAACTCTCTCCTAGTGAAGAGGCTGGCTAGATTGACCAAGCCATAGAATTCGTTAAACTTTATGGTCCAACTCTCTCCTAGTGAAGAGGCGGGCTAGATTGACCAAGCCATAGAATTGGTTAACTTTATGCTCCAACTCAAAGACCGAGTACTTCCCTCCAAGATATGCACATCTAGTGTAGTAGTATCATAATACCCTCCTACGGTACTGACCGGGGTTAAATTTCTCGAATTTGCACTTTTCAAGCTTACTTGTTGGTCAATCTTCTAATCTCTTTTATGAAATAAAGAGATAAGAAATTAGTCGTTAGTGCACCTAGTTGAAGAGATTAGAAATTAGTGAAGAGGCGGGCTAGATTGACCAAGCCATAGAATTGGTTAACTTTATGGTCCAACTCTCTCCTAGTGAAGAGGCGGTCTAGATTGACCAAGCCATAGAATTGGTTAACTTTATGGTCCAACTCTCTCCTAGTGAAGAGGCTGGCTAGATTGACCAAGCCATAGAATTGGTTAACTTTATGGTCCAACTCTCTCCTAGTGAAGAGGCTGGCTAGATTGACCAACCCATAGAATTGGTTAACTTTATGGTCCAACTCTCTCTTAGTGAAGAGGCGGGCTAGATTGACCAAGCCATAGAATTGGTTAACTTTATGCTCCAACTCAAAGATCGAGTACTTCCTTCCAAGATATGCACATCTAGTATAGTAGTATCATAATACCCTCCTACGGTACTGACCGGGGTTAAATTTCTCGAATGTGCATTTTTCAAGCTTACTTGTAGGTCAATCTTCTAATCACTTTTATGAAATAAAGAGATTAGAAATTAGTCGGAAGTGCACCTAGGAGAAGAGAACCCCTAATGGGGGTGTCTTACTCTCCTATAATAGTAGTGAAGAAGCGGGCTAGATTGACCAAGCCAAAATTGGCTAACTTTATGGTTCAACTCAAAGACATCCAGGATGTGCACATCTAGTGTAGTGGTATCATGTACCCTCCAACGGTACTGAGCATTTTATGGTCCAACTAAAAGACACAGTACTTCTCCTGGACGTGCACATCTAGTGTAGTGGTATTATAGTACTTTAATCCTGGATGTAGCCCAAAACATCCTGAACTTTGTAAATTAACTCCTGCAAATCCATATGGAAGAGGTTGTAATACAATTGAACGTTGTAGAGGAGGTGATTCCAGCGATAATGATGAAAAAGTTGTTGTAGACGATAATGCATCGAGTAGCCCAGCAATAATGATGAAAAAGCTGTTGTAGACGATAATGCATCGAGTAGCCTAGCAATGGATCGTGACGGAGAACCTAGTGCAATAAACTAAATTATTGTTCTTTTATTCAAATTTTTTATTCAGATGGTATTTTAAAGAATATTAATATTAAATTCATATATTTTTAAGAATATTAATATTAATTCCATATAATTTATATATTTCAAGTCATGACATTCCGAAGGTAAATTTCCATCCATCATAATGTAACTTAAAATTTTAATCATTAAATATAATAATATTAATTTTGCTAGCCTCAAATTAATAAATAATTCAAGGATTTATTTTGTGGACATTTAAATACTCTTCAATGAGAGAAGTACCTCCTCGACAATAGATGAACTAAATTTTACTTCAGCAATTAATAAGGTCGATTTCAGCTTGGTTAGGAATGAGGTGACTCCGACTTAAGTCATATATTAAATAGATTCTTTCTAGGAAAACTTCGAGCTACAAGCGAGCTTAGTGTACCACACAAATATTTGGTTGACACACCACTAGATGCATACAAGAAACATGAATTCAGGTATTGAATGGTTAGGTCAATCTCTTCAATTTATGACCGTTTCTCAAAGATACCTGTTTCCATTACCGATTCCTTTTATGGAGTATATTACATAAATTTTGTTGTCAAAGTCGCAATTATATATCGCTTCTACTTATATTTATTCGACCATTTGCCCAAATTAAAAGTGATTTTTTAGTGGCTAACTAAGATGAATCAAGGCCAAAATTGTCCGTTTATATCTAAAATTGGAGAAATTATTTTTGAAAGCTACCACAAGGCTATAGACACCTCAAATTGTTGTACCATGAGATGTAGGAGAGAAAAATAATAAAAGTATTTTAATGATTTCTTAGGCATGTCATTTTTAAAATATAATGACATTGTGGTGTAGTAGTAGTTTCACAATTAATTTATTTTAAAATTGACACAAATGTACATGTATACATACATATATAACTTTTAAGTTTATGTTGCTAGAAAATCTTTATTTTTGGGGCATTATTTCATGCATTTTTCATATTATATTTGAGTATGTGGATCAGTATTAATATATTTACATCGATAATTTAGGTATGGAGTACGGCCACCATTAGAACGAAAGGATCTCTCGCATATCGGCGAGTATTACCTTAGGGCCCTTCTCATGTATCATAGTGACTTGAGGCGCCCCTCATGCAAGATCGATGAAGGATCGAGACATACATGAAACCTAGAGCCAAGAAAAAAAAAGTCCTTAAGTTTTGAACCTAAGAGGGATTGAGTACTGAAGTATACTGAGAGTAGTTGAACAATGACTTACCAAGTTGGTATAACCGTTTAGCCATGAGTGATCGTTAAAAATAGTTATGAGCACATAGCCTAAGTTTTTGTTCATAGGATTAAGTCTAACGAGTCCTACAAGTAGGTTGTTTGTTGAGTGATTTATACTTATCCCATCTTATTCTTCTTTTTCTGAGATAGAGTATAGACCACTGTCGACGGTGGGAGCGTGCAGAGCCCGGCATCTGCAAGGGTACTCTTTAGATCTAGCCATCTTCCTACTTATCATTTTATTTATTACTTTTTGAAACTTATGTATTTTTAGAAAACTGTTTTTATTTGACTTTGCTTGGAGTATATTACCTTTGAACTATTTTTATGTCCCTTCTTGAACTATTTTTATGACCATTTTTTAATGCATATTTAAATTTTAAATTTTTCGTGTCTCTTATCTTACAAAAGAAAATTGTACGGTCCTTTTTACCATCGAGTATACGTGGCTACCTGTGATTCGAGGTATTGAAAATCGGGCCTAGATAGTCAGTGTGTAGCCAGTGTGTAGTCAATGTGTCGCCTACAATTTGGCTCATAGTGTACTGTCAATGTTTTTCGGCGATCGTCGAAGTTTTTCCCATGCAAAAACATGCTCCACGGCACGCCAAAATTGCCAGAGACGCTTCACTTGACCTTCAGCCATCGCCACACGACCCAAAATCCCTGCAGATAAGAGAAAAGAGAAAGGAAAGAAATAGAGGGAGAGAGAGAGATCCAAACTTTTTCATCGAGACACAAGACGATCAACACGACGTCAAAATAACCGAGTTATACAGCTAAAGAGATCCCCGACGATCACACATAAACCTAAGGTACATTTTGTGCCCTTTTCATACGCATCGTCGTCGGTAAACGAGGTCGAGATTTTGGGTTTTCTAAACGTTCATAAATCTATCTCCTAATGGAGGAATGCTCAATTATTCTTTGTTGTAAGATTCAGCTATATCAATTTGAACAGCATCAGCCACAGCTATAAATATTGAACACCACTTATTCATGAACAAAGTAAGTTTGATGAAACTATGTATCAAAAGTGCTCCGGAATGAGGTGTGGAGAAGTGTTTCCTTCAAATATAGTTCCAATTAAGAATGTCAATGAAGAAGAATTGCAAAAGGTTGGAAGGTTTGCTGTGGAAGTGTATAACAAGAATGGTGAACGTCTCATTTGCTTGCGTGTGGTGAATGGTCTGTCTTATACGATTAATGGAGGTAGAATAAGAATTTTTATTATTGTGATAGAAGCTATAAATGAAGATGGTATTCCTTGGTCATATATTGCAAAGGTGGAGTACTATGTGTTTAATCCTATAATGTCCCAACTATCATTATTTGAAGATGTCCTCAAGGAGTTCAATAAGCATTAGACTGCTCTCCCTGCTTACACTAAGCCCTCTCTAGACTGCTCTCCCTGCTTACACTAAGCCCTCTCTCTCTATTTATGGAGGTGTTAGTGTCTCTTAACTATTAAAATAGCATAGATCACAATAAAATAATCACATAATTTTATATATACACTTACCTTTTCATTTGGTCAAACTCAATTATGCATATTAAGGTGTTAGTGTCATACACTTACCTTACCTCAAAATAATCACATACTTCTCCAATAATCACATAGTTCTCTATGTATGGAGGTGTTAGTGTCATACACTTACCTTGTGGCTAAGTGAATAGATCTACAACCGCGACCAACCTGCAAGCCAAGATCCACTACACAAAATAACTGAAATCTGCAACCTGCAAGCCAGCCCAAATCTGCAACCTGTAACCAACACGCCTGTAGCAAGCAACCCGTAATCAGCGCCTCATTGTGCCACATGTGGCGCTTGTAGCAAGAAACTCCAGTTTACGGGCTCAGTTAGCTCGCTTGGCTTTGGCTCTGCAACTAAGAAATCAGTCCCTCAGCTCGATAGAGGGAATTTTGCTCAAATTAAATCGTTCCGATCATCTTCAAGTTAAAATTGACCTTGTTTAAGAAAATTAAGGTAAATATAAGGTTCAATTTCACGATTCAAGTTAGATTGAGTTAAGGAATTTTAGTTACTAACGAAACAAGATAACATTATAATAGAAAATGACAACCGACAATACTTGGAGAAATTTCAAGGGACGAAAAGCAAACGTACTTGAATATTAGGGAAATGTCGGTTAAGCCAACCAAGTAGGTGACACTTCTATTGATTTGGTTATAAATTGTATGTTTTATGATGACATGTGGTCGTGGTTTCGCATGTGTCGTATACTCATATATTTGGATGATAATGAAATGATGTGTACGATATGATATGTGAATGTTATGTTATACGTGATCAAATGATATGTTTACAATATGATGTGTTAAGATATTATATGCTTGATGACATGCTCGTGATGTGATTTTTTAATGTTATGATATATGATGTGATATAATATGTACATAATATGATATGATATGTTAGAAGACATGATAGTTTATGATATGTTTGAAGACATGATAATGCATAACTTCCATAAATGCATGAGAAATTATGATAAAATGATATAATATAAAGAAAAATGTTAGAGGAGTTGTTATACATGTAATGAAAGCCACAGATATAATATAAAGCCATGGATACCCCTTCTTCTTTTATGATGGTACAGACGCGTACACTACGAGGCAAGGAAACAATCATTATATTTATTATAATGCTACAATGGTTGCTATTCCTAACGGGTGTCCGACATTAACAACTCCTAAGGAATGCTCACCCGACAAGAAAGAGGCCTAAGAGGCGTGCGAACCGACTGGTGGGTCCATACTCACATGTGTTGACGGTGTGTAGAACAGTAAATACACACCCAGTTAAATTACTTAGGATAGCCGTGATAAATTTAATGAAGATAAGTTTGCAGAAGGAAGGAAACTTAGTAATTTATTAGGTGAAGAATGACTATATTTATCGCCAGTACAATGTTTAACCAAAGATAAAAATAAAATTCTGACTGAAACCAGAATATCATACCAAAACAAAGAATCTGACCTAAGATCATATCTATGATCTGATATCGGCATAAGATCGTATCAGTAATCTAATATTAAGAAACCAAAACATAAAAATAGCAACTAAATCTTTTTCAACATTCCTTCCTAGACTGATGATGCACTCTTTAGATCAAACTTCAGGATCTTGATAGACACCAAGCAACATGTATAGCATCTCAAACACAACTCGAGTCAAAGGTTTTGTCATGATATCAAACTCTTGCTCTTTAGTATGACAATGTTGTAACATCACAGTTCCACCTTTACTAAATCACGGAGGAAGTAGAAACGATCATTAATGTGTTTGCTTCGATCGTGGAAGACTGAATTTCCGGTCAGCTTAATAGTGGAACTATTATCACAGTACACCATCGTAGCTCCAATTGGGATATGATAGAGCTTTTCCAGCATCCTTCTTAACCATATGGTTTGGCAAGCACAAGCTGCAGCAGCAATGATTTCAACTTCAGTAGTGAAGAGTGTGACTACGAGTTGCTTCTATGAGGACCATGAAACAGCTCCTGAACTTAGCAAAAATGAATAACCTGACACACACTCATCTCGGATCTTTTCTCTATTGACATGCTCTAGTCCAGCATCTGATACAACTTAAAAGAAAAATTCACTACTAGTGATTCATCTCCATCGCACCTGAGTGACTTGCACATCATCTCCGCTAGTTCCATTTTCACCATGTTGAATTTGAACCCGACATCGTGTTCTTTCGCCAGCTGACTCTGTGACTCACCGACCTTTTTTAACCTCTCATCTCCACCGTTGTCCGCCACAACCGCCGTCAATTTCATGACAACCTTCTCTTCCTGATGACCTAAGAGAAGGGGAATTAGATTCATATGCTGACCTCCCTTCCTGATATTAAAATCCACACCGTGAAGTTTTCGATCATCTTCCTCTATCGCCTCAAGAATCGCGAGATTCATCGCAATGAAAGCAAGCTTAAAGCAACCAGAAACATCGTAAAGCGAGTGAGTCGCTACTGAATGTTCATTGCCAAAAATCTACACCATAGGTGGCAAAAATTCCGTTAGATTTATCCACGATTTTAGAGCGAAAACCATATACTCTGCTAATCTCTACATAGAACTACCTCTCGCATTCGAAATCTTAACAATCGGTGCAAGAATCTCACCACAACCTCCAATTTTCCCTTAGAAATTGTCGTCGCAACCTCGATTACAAACTGTTTTCAAGAATTGGAAGACGGAGAAGCCACATAGGACGACATAACGAAGAACAAGAAGATGAAGCAGAGGTAGTTGGTGAAGACGAAACTGGCTTCTGATTTGGCGTCGCTGTCAAACTAATTAGCTTATACATCGTCTCACACCAAGCACTAGTCGAACTTGTAATCACAGACGCAGCATCACTTCCATCATTGTCGTCGCTATCTTTAAGAAGCTATTTCTCCAACTCCTAAAGGAGTGATTCATCATCTTCTTCTTTGAGTCCAGAATCTACAAATCCGGAGGTCCACCGCCAGTGAAACCTAACTACATCTCTGCTAATCCTCTGTCTGATGTACTTTTTCAATCCTCCAAATCTCCCTTGATCACATAAACAGAAGGTTGTGCCACATAAACCTCCTCATCCGAGCGATTTTCTCTTTCTGCCACTCCGTTTTGCTGTGGTCTGCAAGTTGTAGTGAATTGTCGATGTATTCCATGATTTGAGCACAACTCAATAAACTCAGTAGATGTGAACTCTCGACCTCTATCAATTCTCAAACCTAAAATATTTGTCCCAGTTTCTTTGTCCACCTTTCTTTTGAAAAGTTAGAACATTCTGAAGGCTTTCTATTTCAAACAAACAATATGTTGAGTCCTCCTTTTGTTCTACCATCTCTTCAACATATGACATGAGAAGCAATGGTATAGGAGTTTCAGTACATGAGCTTGTGGTTCCTTTCCCTTACTCTTCTTGGGACATTCATACCTAAAATGTCCAAGGTCATGATAGTTAAAACACTCAACATGATTTTTGTTAAAACCTGGTCTCCCATATTCTCGTCCTCTACCTCGAATTGTGCCACCTCCACGATTTCTTCTCCCTGTATTGCTGTCAACAGTGATCTTCAATGTCTACTCTTCCACATTATGTCTTTGCAATTCATTAATGGTCATGATGTCCAAATCGTTGGATTCTCTATTGCAGCAAGCTATGTAATCAAACTTTGAAGTCATGGAGCGCAGGATTTTCTCAATAATGCTAACATCACTCATCTTTTCACCATGAAAACACATTTTGTTGACAATGGTGAGAGTATGAGAAAAGAAATCAGAAACAGTCTCACCTTCCTTTATATGAAGGGCCTTGAAGTCCTTGCGCAGAGCCTGTGGTTGTGCTCATTTCACCATTGTATTTCCTTAGAATTTTTCTTCATTGAATCCTAAATTCCTTTTGAAGTTTCTTTATCCAAAATAGTCTCCAGAATTTAGCGATTGATGGCATGGAAAAGGTAGTTCTTAGCTCTTAAGTCTTTAAATTTCTGATCTACAACCTCCTTCTATTCATATGAGTATTCAGCATCAAGCAGAAATCCTAGACTCAACTACTTGCCAATATTCTATGGAGCGAAGAAAGTTCTCAATTAACGTGCTCCAATTTTTTTAGTGACCAACAAATTTTGGTATTGCTGGTCGAAGTGCCTTCAGTAGTCATCTTTAGCTGCGGCTAAAAGAGTCAAGGCTCTGATACCAAATGATAAATTTAATGAAGATAAGAAAGAGACAAGACTCTGATACCAAATGATAAATTTAATGAAGGTAAGTTTGAAGAAGGAAGGAAATTCGGTACTTTATCATGTGAAGAATGACTATATTTATAGTAAGTACAATGCTTAACAAAAGATGAAAATAAAATCCTAACAAAGAGCACAATGTCATGCTAAAACAAAGAATTTAGCTTAAGATCAAATCTATGATCTGATATGGACATAAGATCATATTAGTGATCTAATATTTAGTAACTAAAATATAAATATAGCAACTTAATCTTTTTCAACAAGCCGCCTAAGGAATATAGACTGATATGATAGGTCCCGTTCATGATTGTATGTGCTTGCATCTAACCCTAATAGTGAGGTCACTTATTGAGTATTTCTTAAAATACTCAAGTCATGTGCTACCATTATTTTTCTAGGCAAGGGCAAGGCTCCTGTGTATGACTGATAGTGGCAACTCAAAATACCATGACACATGCATAGGTTAGTTTGCAATTTAAATTTCATAGACTATAGGTTAGAATAAGTTCATATGCACTTAATTTTGTAGCATATAGGTTAGTATAAAGCATTTCTACTTTATGTTATTTCAATTTTTGTTACTATATTTAAAGACCTTCTAGAAAACATGTAAGTCCATAACTATGTTTTTATGATAAAGTTTTAAGTGAAGTATTTTTGCATAACATGTTTATGATATGAATACAGTAGCAACTTTAGATTAATTAGAAATCAAGGGTCGTTACCATTGGTATCAAAACTCTAAGTAACAGATCCTTTAGACTAGCCTATGATGCAGGCTTGGCATGTTCTATGGTCCAACCGTTAATGCCCTGTCATCGTCAATGTGTATACCATGCATAAGAAAAAGAAATATTTTAAATGACACTTAGTGTGATTGTTTCTTAGTATTAATTGTAATATAGAATTGAAGTTAATGAGGCATAATTATGTGATTGATTGTAGCATTATAGTTGACTTAATATCGCAATTATATGCTTGCTATGATGTGTGATTATAATATTGTGCGATATGATGTTATCTTCATGTCTAGAACCATGCCACCTAGAGGACGTAGAAGAGGATGACGACAACCACCTATTAGAGGAAGAGGAAGAGGTGGGGTGAAGAGAGCCTACTTCAGGAAGGTTTAGTCACTAGGACGAAAGCAACTGCGCCACCTCAAGTTGTACCAGCAACTGCGCCACCTCCAGCAACACCAGCAGCTGAGATAGACTTGTAAGGATTGGGCTGTCTCGATGACTCCAAAAAGGACGGGTAAATTTTTCTCACAATAAAACAATTAAAGTTTAAAACATAATTTATATTATAATAAAATAGTGTGCACACATTAGTAATTTAAAGTACGGCATAATGGTTAAAAAAAATAAAGGAACGGACACAAAACATTTTAAAACAAAAGGGTTGAGGACAACGGGTGAGGCTTGTCTATGGCACTTGCTCCAGAATCCCCTATCAACCTCGACCAGCTCCTTATTACTTGAAAAAAAAAAGGAGATTAAGGAATGAGTACAAAGACTCAGTAAACAACCTAGTTGTAGGCTCTTAATCGTGTCCTTGATATGCTAGGGTATCACACTCTTTCTTGTCTTGTTTTTGTGTCTTGTTCTTGTTGTAAGTACTTAGGCCCCTTAGTTCTTGTTCTTTACTTGGGGTTCTTATCACAATCTATTCTGAGGACCTTGGTCGTTGGATTCTGAAACCTTAGCTATCCTTTAAGGGCCTTAGTACTATGATTTTTGGTTCTTGTCCTTAGAACTAATGTCTTGATCCATGTTCTAGTCCTTTATATTTCTCTGGTTCTTGGTACTTTCTAGGTTCTTGTTCTGTTATTGGTTCTTTTCCCAAGACACTCCCCCTAGGATTTACGGCACTAGCCATGCACCTGACAACCTGTGCACAAGGCTTCATGTGTTCACAGCAACACAGTCTTAACCTATGTCCAAGGCTTTATGCATTCTAAGCGACGTAGTCTGAACCCGCATCTTAGGGATTGCCCTTCGATACGATCAGGATGCCATGTTCATGTATGTGCCCGCATCTTATGGTCGGTGCATACATGAACATGGTATCCTGAAAATTTTTGGGTACCCATAACATGGTGCAGGACATCTCATCTAGGCGAGGGAAATGAGGCCAAACATGACATCCTGCAAAGGAAACATGGTGTAGAGCATCCCATCTAGAAGAGGAAACTTGGGCCTCTAAAAGCACTGCATGGTCGGAGGTCATGACTCAATTTGGACATGACTAGAGTATTACCTATCATTCTTGAGTTTCTGAGTCTTAGGACCTTAGCCCATTTTTCTTGAGTGGTACCTAGCATTCATTTTACTTGGATAGTTGTAGAGCTTGTATGGGGTATTGTTCTTAGTTCTCAATCTTGTAGGTTTCTAAAATTCTTGATTCCTTGAGGCATAAGTGGTAACAAGCATTCCTAATCATGTGAACCCATCATAATAACTAGCATGAGTTATTATAGAAAGTCATAGATTCATAGTGATATCCTTAGAGTGTTCTAGAAGGGTCTTGAGGTGTTTCCTTCAGGCGTTTCTTGGGTCATAACTTGGTTTAAGTTTCAAACTTCCTCCAATCAACTTAAAATCTCAAACATATCTACATTTCCTTCAGCATAAACCTTTTAAAAAGTAGCAAATCATTTGGAGTACATATAGACCTTGAATTATCATGAATAGTCCTAGGGGCATTTTGGTCATTTTACCCCTAATTCTTGGTTTTGCTACTTAACGTGTCCCAATGGCTTTCAAACTTCACCACATCATGAAAAATCATAAAATAAGGTCTACTTCAGAGTTTCATAGCATTTGGAGGTCATCTAAGTCATGAACGGTAGGTAGATATCCTTAGGGGCATTATGGTCATTGTGTACCATTTCTTTGTTTACCTACTTATCCTTATCCATTGACCACTAAAATTTCATATACAACCTCAACATGCTGAAATATGCTTAGTATTAAATATTTCATAAGAAGCGGAGTTCATCTAGTGGGTTATTTTGACGTTACCTAAATCTTGAGCAATTTTATTTGTTTAGGGCCTTAACTCACGGTTCTTTGAGATTTTATTTCATTTTTACCCTTAATTCATAGTTTTTTTTTAGGGTTTTTAGGGTTTATATGGAAATTCAAGTGATTTCTACAAGTATTTCTTAAGAAAAGTCCAAGGTGGCTACTTACCTCATTGTCGACGTTTAGGACTTTCGTTCTTGAACTTCCAGTATCCGAATTACCTCAAAGTTTCTTCCACAAACTCGATCATCAATCCACAAAAAAGTTCATGGTGGGACGTAATCGAGCATAGTGATGTTGAAGAATGTAAGGATAAGATGACTCTTGCTACTATCAACCAAGTAGTCTCGAAGGGCGTCCTTCTCATGTTGGTTGAGAAGGACTCGACAAAGGCAACGTGGGAGATGCTGCAAATAATGCATGTGGGTGTTGAACGTGTCAAGGAAGAACAGGTGCACATCTTGAAGAGTGAGCTCGAGGCTATCTACATGAAGGACGGTTGTGGGGAAGACTTAAGATCTTTTGCACATAGGTGTGCATGGGTTCGAACCCCATAGTCAAATTTGAATAAAATAAGTAGTAAAGATGTGTGGTATGTGGAGACTGGTCTTTATTTAAAAACGTCTAACTAATGTGCACTAAGAAGAACCCCTAATGGGTGACTTAGACTTTTATGGGCATAGAATTGGCTAACTTTATTGCACACCGTACTTCCCACTTCATGTGCGCATCTAGTGTAGTGGTATCATATTACCCTCCCATGGTACTAACTGGGGTTTCATTCCTCGGATGTGCATTTTTCAGGCTTAGTCTTATGGGCCTCATAGGGCTAGATTATCCATGCCAAACTTACTTTATGGGCCCTGCTTGGTACCCTCCCATGGTATTGACCGAGGTTTGATTTCCCGGATGTGCCTTTTTCAAGCTTACTTATATGTCAATCAAGTTATGAGCATAGCGCTAGATCAACCAAGCCAACGAATTGGCTAACTTTATGGTCCAATTAAAACACACCGTATTTCCCACCGTGCACATTTTGTTGTTATGAATGTATAAAAAGGAAATCATATTTAGTTTTAGATATACTTTAAGATTACCTGTTCAATCGAGCTCAATCTAAACTTCAACTCACAAATTTAAGTAACCTTAATTGTATCAAACAATTAATGTGTAATTTATTACTACAATAAGATTACATGTTCAATGAAGCTCAATCTATACTTCTACTCAACCTTAATTGTATCAAACTATTAATGTGTAATTTATTAGTAAAACTAAAAAATATACCTACAAAATGTTTGTTACACTAGCAATAAATCAGTACTAATTGTTTGACTAAAAGAATGCAACCATTATCCAAAGCTATCTCCTAATGGAGGAATGCTCAATTATTCTTTGTTGTAAGATTCGGCTATATCAATTTGAACAGCGTTCAGCCACAGCTATAAATATTGAACTCCACTTATTCATGAACAAAGTAAGTTCAATGAAACTATGTATCAAAGATGTTATCGAATGAGGTGTGGAGAAGTGTTTCTTTCAAATATAGTTCCAATTAAGAATGTCAATGAAGAAGAATTGCAAAAGGTTGGAAGGTTTGCAATGGAAGTGTATAACAAGAATGGCGAACGTCGCATTTACTCGCGTGTGGTGAATTGTCTGTCTTATACGATCAATAGAGGTAGAATAAGAATTTTTATTATTGTGGTAGAAGCTATAACTGACGATGGCATTCCTTGGTCATATATTGCAAAGGTGGAGTACTATTATCATTTGAAGATGTCCTCAAGGAGTTCAACAAGCATTAGACTACTCTCCGTGCTTACACTAAGACCCCCCTCTCTATGTATGGAGGTGTTACTGGCTCTTAACTACAAAAATGGGGTAGGCCACAATAAAATAATCACATAGTTATATATATATATATATACACTTGCCTTTTTTTTTTCCTCAAATTTTGTCAAACTCAATTATGCATATTAAGGTACTACCAAGCTTCCTTCAGCGTACGGTTCAGTTAGCTCGCTCGACTTTTGCTTAGCTTTGCGACTAAGTAATCAATCCCTAAGCTCGGTAGAGGGAATTTTGCTCAATTTTCATTGTTCCGATCATCTTCAAGTTAAAATTGACCTTGTTTAAGACAATTAAGGTAAATATAAGGTTCAATTTCACGATTTAAGTTAAATTGAGTTAAGAAATTTTAGTTACTAACGAAAAAAATGAACGTTTTAATAGAAAATTACAATCGACAATACTTTGAGAAATTTCAAGGGACAAAAAGCAAACGTATTTGAATATTAGGGAAATGTCGGTTAAAGCCAACCAAGTAGGTGACACTTCTATTGATTTGGTTATAAATTGTATGTTGTATGATGACATGTGGTCGGGGCTTCGCATGTGTCGTATACACATATATTTGGATGATAATGAAATGATGTGTACGATATGATATGTGAATGTTATGTTATACGTGATCAAATGATATGTTTACAATATGATGTGTTAAGATATTATATGCTTGACGACCTGCTCATGATGTGATTTTTGAATGTTATGATATATGATATGATATGATACGTTAGAAGACATAGTTTTAAAATTTTGGTTTAATCGACTTAAAAGTACTTTTTTGACGACCACTTTTATCATTTAATATCATTTAACCAACTGTATTTAACATTTATTAATTAAATAATTATAAATTCTATCAAAATTAAATTAATGGAGTGCATCCAGAGTAACAACCCACGAAAAAATTGATGTGTTAGTAGTTTTAATGTTTGTTTGAATTAAGTCGAAAAAAACAGCATTCAAATATGTAACTTTTCGTAGATTTTAACTAATACAATCAACTTAGTTTAAGTACATAAATTATTTTCAAAAAATAAAAGTTAAAATACTCTACATGTCCATGTCAATAATAAATCTTGAAACTCCACGATAATCTCGAAAAATAACACACAACAATGAGTCTGCTTAACCTCGCTCTCATTTGAATCACAAAGAAGCTATGCATACAAAAATGCTCTTATTTTAAACCTACTCGTAGAAATCTCATCAAATCTTATTTCTTATTCAACCTTATCAAGGTGATGTGTTCTATATAGGTTGCATACATCTCTATTTATAAACACAATTGATGCTTCCTTAGTAGCGCTCTCTAATATACCACCGACCTTAAATAGGTTAGTCGTATTCCTCTATACTTAGTAGACCTTCATTATTCAAGATAAATTCATAATCATATGTTGAAATCTAATGGTCCATACATAGTACTAGCAAGCCCATATGATCATAATCGATTACATTGTTTCAAAGATAAAAAATATATATATATATATAGTAAGGAAAAGGCTAAGGCTCACTAAACATGTAAATATTATTCTAGGTCATACTATAAAATCTAACAAATAAATTATGAGCATATAGGATAATTCAACCACGTGAACATGCTCTCCAAAAAATAAAAATTAGAATTTTTTTTTAATAACATTCATATCAACATGATAGTCATTTATATTTTGTCAGGAGTCTCAACTTCAATCAGAGCAATTAGATTCAAAATCAGAGCAATTAGATTCAAAATCAGAGTCGCAGAAGTCCTTAAACGGGGATACTAGCTAAATCAATCAACTTTTCATTTTACTGAGTTTAGTCTTAAATTCTTGGACTAAATCAGTCATATGATAATCTTATAGTCATTTTTCTTCGAAGTCCTAGTTTATTCCTATAAGTATTTCTTCAAAAAATATTCAAATAGTTACTTAATTGCTCGGACGTGTTTCAGAAATTGGTTCCCTGTGAGAATATTTTTTAAAACCCATCATACATAAATGTTGATCAAAGTTCTCTATTTATAATCATTTACATAATCAAATAAATTAAAAAGGATACAATATATTTGCCTACAATAAAAGACAAATATGATACTTATGGTAAGCCATAATAGGAGGCAAATATCTAGATATTTGACTACAATAAACAATCAAATATGGTATCTATGATAAACCGTAATAGAAGGCTAAATTATCATACTATGAACCTTCTAGGAAAGCAAATTTAGTATTCATACTAATTTTCAATATTTGTTTAATTAATTTAAATTTAGATCTTCTGCACAAAAGTGCACCAATTAGTTGGTTTGCCCGAGAGGTTAAGGGGGAAGACTTGAGATCTTCTGCACATAAGTGCGCATGGGTTTGAACCCCATAGCCAGCACTAGAACAAAACAAGTTGAAAAGGCGTGTTTTGGTATGTGGAGATCGTTTAATATTTTTCTATATAATCGAGTAGTGAAGAGGCTTAGACCTATGGACCTGATAGGGGATTGACCGTGCCGTAAAATTGGCTAACTTTATGGTCCAACTAATACAACTAATACACATCTACGTCCCACTTGGATGTGCACATCTAGTGTAATGGTAGCATAGTACCCTCCCATGATTCTGACCGGGGTTTGATTTCCCGGATGTGCACAGATCTATGAATGTTTAGGAAATTCAAAATCTCAACCTCATTTACCGACGACGACACGTATGAAAAGGGCACAAAATGTACCTTAGATTGATGTGTGGTCGTCCGGGATCTCGTTAGCGGTATAACTCACGACACGTATGAAAAGGGCACAAAATGTACCTTAGATTGATGTGTGGTCGTCCGGGATCTCGTTAGCGGTATAACTCACGACACGTATGAAAAGGTCACAAAATGTACCTTAGGTTGATGTGTGGTCGTCCGGGATCTCGTTAGCGGTATAACTCAGTTGTTTTGACGTCGGGTTGATCGTCTTGTATCTCGCTGAGAAAGTTCCGATCTCTCTCTCTCTCCCTCTCCCTATATTTCTTTCGTCTCTTCTCTGTAGGTATTTTGGATCGTGTGGCGATAGTTGAAGGTTGAGGGAAGCATCTGAGGCAATTTTGGCCTACCATGATGTCGGGTTGATCGAATTGTATCTCGCTGAGAAAGTTCCGATCTCTCTCTCTCTCCCTCTCCCTATATTTCTTTCGTCTCTTCTCTGTAGGTATTTTGGATCGTGTGGCGATAGTTGAAGGTTGAGGGAAGCATCTGAGGCAATTTTGGCCTACCATGATGTCGGGTTGATCGAATTGTATCTCGCTGAGAAAGTTTGGATCTCTCTCTCTCTCCCTCTCCCTATATTTCTTTCGTTTATCTTCTCTTCTCTATAGGTATTTTGATCGTGTGGCGATAGTTGAAGGTTGAGGGAAGTGTCTGTGGTAATTTTGGCCTGTCGTGGAGCGTGTTTCTTCGACGGTCGTCAGAAAACTTTCCGGTGACTAAATTTTTTTTCTTTTTCAATTAATTGTTACACTATAAGCCAAGCAAATTATCTATATCTAAAGAAAATTATCTGTAGGTCCTAATCAACCTAGAACTGTGATATCAAATTGTAACCACCTGATTTTTTGTAACGACTTAATTTTCAATACCGTCTGCGTGGGTCACGAAAACTTCGACGGTCGCTGGAAAACTAGAGTTTTACGGCTACTAAATTTTTTTATTTTTTTAACTGATGGTTACACTATGAGCCAAGCCCCAAGGGACACTAACTCTCTATCTAAAGAAAATTATCTATTGGACTTAATCAACTTAGAACTGAGATATCAAATTGTAACGACCCAATTCTAGATACCTTGAATCATAAGTAGCTACATATACTCAAGGGAAAAAATGACGGTAAAATTTTCTTTTGTAAAAGGACAGACAAGAAATTTAAAATTTAAATACGCATTCAAAATGGACATAAAAATAGTTAAAAAAAACAGACATAAAAATAGTTCAAAGGTAATATATGCAAAGTCAAATTAAAACATAATAATAAAATGACAAAAAGGAAGATGGCTAGATGAAGTTGCACCGCTTCCCATGCTCCCACCCTCAACAGTGATCCACACTCGATCTAAAAAGAAAGAAGAATAACATGGGATGAGTATACCTACTTATAGCTCTTGTCAGACTTAATCCTATGAACAAAAACTTAGGCTATGTGCTCAATACTATTTTTAACGATCACTCATGGCTAAAAGGTTATACCAACTTGGTAAGTCACTGTTCAACTACCCTCAGTATACTTCTTTGAAGGAGTACTCAATCCCTCTGAGGTTCACAACTTAGGGTTTGTTTTTTCTTCTTTCTTGGGTCTAGGTTTCATGTATGTCTAGATCCTTCCTCGGTCTTGCGCAAGGGGCGCCTTAAGTCACTATGATACATGAGAAGGAACCTAAGGTAATCCTCGCCAGTATGCAAGAGGTCCTTTCGTTCTAATGGTGACCATACTCCATACCAAAATTATCGATGTAAAGATATTAATATTGACTCACATGCTCAAATCTAATACGAAAATACATGAAATAATACACCAAAAATAAAGATTTTGTAATAGATTTGCAATTAGTAACAAAAACTTAAACACATATTATAATTAAAAAAAAAATTTGAAATATGCGTATACATTTGTGTCAATTTTAAGAAAAATAAATTACGAAGCAACTACATCAGAATGTGACTATACTTTAACAGTGGTAAGATGTTAACTATAAAAATGACATCCCTAAAAAATCATTAAAATACTTTTATTATTTTTCTCTCATACATCTCATGGTACAACAATTTTAAGGTGTCCTTGTGGTAGCCTTCAAAAATAATTTCTCCAATTTTAGATATAAACGGACAACTATAGCCTTGGTTCATCTTAGTTAGCCACTCGAAAGCACTTTTAAATTGGGCAAATGGTCAAATAAATATAAGCAGAAGAAGATCCAAAGTGATGGTGTTACTATAACACGTGCGGAAGCAATTTGGTTCTTAGGCACTCTAAGTACATCAATTATAGTAAATTAGCTAGCATGTTGAGAAGCACTAAAACTCAATGAGTTTGAATACTAACCTTCTGTAGTTCAAATTTCTTTTTCTTAACAAACCGGTTTCAAATCACCACTAGTGTCTTCCCTACTATTCTCCTGCCTTAGAACGGGATTGTGAAATCGGCTGAGTAATGAAACTTGATAGGAATTTAGTATAGGTAAAGAGAGAGTTTTGAGAGATTTTCTCAAAGTTTTTGAAGAAGAATTTCCATGTAGGTTGATGACTCTATTTATAGTCATAGTTGCTTGTTCTTGCAAATGTGAGATTACCAAATTTTAACATTCAAAATTCCACTAAAATTTGTAGGATTATGTTTGGTTAAACCATATACTGACACTCAATATTCCACTAACTCGAACATGGATATTTCCATTAAGTGAAGTAAACATTTTCACTTTTTTTTAATTTTAATTCAACAATTAATTTCAAATCAAAATAATATTAAATGATTAATTAAAAAATTTAATTAATATTTAACATTAAATAAAATGTCAATTCCAATCATTTCGATTTCGGACACATATGAATTACTATTCATAATTAAAATATTTAAATCTTATTTAAATATCTCTCATTCTTTTTTTTTTTTAATTCATAATTAAAACAAAATTCTGTTAAATATATGGTATACATTTAGCATGTATTCCCTAATTTGAATTCGAACACTTCCAACTCAGTCATCACAGTGTTCTAAGGTTTAGTCTGATATGAGCTAGCAGAGGGACCCAATGGACCTACAGATCATAGGCTCCAACGATTCGAGATTAACCGCCTAAACTCATTAACCTTGTTACACAACATTCGTTAACTACTAGGACACTTCACTATAGCCTAATAGTTGCACTCCCCTCACTATAGATATATTTCTGTCCATTTGATATAACCATGATTAGTAAGTCGATCCTTCACAGGTTGCTTGTAACTAGAGCTGGGTCAATTTACCGTCTTACCTCTAAAGTTACTTCTTGTTCCTTAAGTCCCACTGATCCTCTCATGAACAATTGGTTTGTGGTCCAACCACCAAACCGAATCCCCCTCGAGCCAATGAGAGGGTGGGATCCCTTGTTCAAGACCTGGAGTCAGTACTTAAGGGAACAACCTCTCTACTATCCCTAAAAGCGGGTAGGAGCGAATTCTATCTTGCACCCTATGTCCCCAGCTATTCACCAAGTCTTACCCTTGAAATGGGAGGCTTATTGAGTCTGCGAACTCGAGCCACTCTCACCCATACAAATCTAAGGATAATTCTAAATAAACAAGAGTTCATAGTTAGCTCAGGATTAAGGTCGAGTTACATAGGTCATCGAGTGAAAAATCAATCTCAACAGTAAACGACATTATAAAGCGAGTTATTTTCTTCATGGTCCGATCTTATACAATACTCATTGCATAGGACGCCCCCACTCACATGTCTCCACAATTACAATTTAGTGATCACATTGTTTATATCATATACAAAATTGTGGCGCATCCATAGTGTCCCCAAGATAAGGTACTCAGCCTTATCCCTATACCATCCATCATTTTGACTATATACTTGAACTTGATCCACTCTTATGTCCTACATATAGTTTAAGTAATCATACTATAGCTAGAGTATTCTTAGTTTATTGGATTTAGATTAATGATCGTAAAATTCACTTTATTCAATAAAGTTCAATTGTATTACAACCTCTTTTATATGGATTTGCAGGAGTTAATTTATAAAGTTCACGATGTTTTGGGCTACATCCAAGATTAAGGTTGCCTTTCAAAGGGTCGTAACCGATGTATTGTGTTGCATTTGTTATCTCAATCATGTCAATGCTAACAAAGAGAACCACAATTAAAATAATCATTGTTCCCTTGGACATGATGATTATCCATAACAAAAACTAATACAAAAATAAATTTTGGAATGACTTGATCAGATATATATAGAGTTGTATTTATATACACACAATTAGTTATTTTTAGTTTTTTATTTTTATTCCATCAAACTCTAACCCAACAAAAACACGTTTAAATTGTATGGTAAAATAAACTTTTAGGTTCAACAAAATGACAACATTATTTTATTTCTTCAATATCAAAACAAGAACTTATTTCCATTTTTAGTAAATTCTTTTCTAAAAAAGAAACTGAAAATAAACAAAGGGTCTAAAGATACCATATTGACATTAAAATGAGATTGATGTGAATAATTTTTTGATATCCATGTAGAGATCTAGTGATACAATATTTTTTAAAACAATAAAATATAGTCAAGAAGTACGAGAGCCAATACATGATTCAAACCTATTTCAAATCCGATACTCATCTTCTGGATGTTTTGATACTGTCTCACTTAAAGTCATGTAAGTTTACAAACAGTAGCATGTAGGAGTATAAAAATTTTAACTAACACTCCAAAAAATATTAGATACAATAGCTTACTAAAAACACTATCGTAGTCATTCTACAATGTTTTTCATACGTCGTCATGAGAGTCCATGTTATCAAAGTCTGGAACTTTTTATCATGCGGGTTTTGGGCCTCGGGTCACAGATGGGGCCGACCGAAATATGACGGATCCTTTATTCTTCGCCCGATTCCTTGCGCGATTCTCTAGCGACATTTCTCTCTCCTCTGTTTGTCATTTTCGATGCCGATTTTTGTCCTTTTTTTCCTCCCTGTTTGCCTTCCTTCCTTCCTTTCGCGGCTTAAAAGTGCCAATAATAACATATCTACGAACATTTAGGAAACCTAAAATCTCAACTTCGTTTACTGACGACGACGCGTATGAAAAGGGCACAAAACGTAAGTTTGTTGAAGTCCTTAAACGTGGATACTAGCTAAATCAATCAACTTTTCATCTTACTGAGTTTAGTCTTAAATCCTTGGGCTAAATCAGTCATATGATAATCTTATAGACATTTTTCTTGGAAGTCCTAGTTTATTCCTACAAGTATTTCTTCAAAAAATATTCAAATAGTTACTTAATTGCTCGGAGACGTGTTTAAGAAATTGGTTACCTGTGAGAATATTTTTTAAAACCCATCATACCCAAATGGTGGTGAAAGTTCTCTATTTATAATCATTTAGATAATCAAATAAACAAATAAATTAAAAAGGATACAATATATTTGCCTACAATAAAAGGCAAATAAGATAAGCCATAATAGGAGGCAAATATCTAGATATTTGACTACAATAAAGGATTAAATATGGTACCTATGATAAACCGTAATAGAAGGCTAAATATCCTTAAAACCATGCAAGCTGAGCGCCGAATTTGAATGAACGTGAAACTTAGATCCGAAAAATTCAAAGAGAAGTCGAGAAAAACTTTTTGTGAAGATATTAGTAACATGGTTTGGAGAAGATGTCTGGTTGGGCAGCATAGTATTTTCTTTTTGTCATCGAAAACTGTAGAGGGTTCAACGGGCTGTAGGGATGTTAACTTACAGAATATGATTAACCCACCAAGTAGGAGATTAAAACCAAAGGAAGAAGGAGAAGAGAGAGGGGGTCATTGTAAGGGTCTTGTTCAATCTCCAAATAGAACAAAAAAGGAGAGAGAATGAAAAATTTCCATAAGAATTCAGTCAAACCAAACCTTGCAAGATATAGAAATTGCAATTAAAAATGGAATGGGAATGAAGAGAGAGAATAAAAAATTTACATAAGAATTAATCAAATCCGGGAAGATATAGAAATTACCATTAAAAATGGAATGGGAATGAAGAGAGAAAATAGACACGAGAATGAATAACCATAGGCAATTAGGTATTGAGAAACAACCATGGGGCGTGGACTATAGAGACGCAAGGTAGAGGCTTCATAATTAAGGCAATGACTTGTTGTGAGAAAAGGGCAAGAGAGACAGGATTCAATGGTGGCTATGAAAGAAGAGATGAACAACAAAGGAAGAAGATGTCAGAAACAGAGAGGGGCAGAGCGACCTGACACTACCTTTTTATGAGAGAGACTGGCGCATCCATCCTTTCCTTTCTAAAAAGAGTCTTCATTCAAATCTCTTCCAGGTATGCGAAAGCGCAGTTTGGAGGACAGATCGGATCTTTCTTTGGGGACCATAGTCTCCCGAAGCAGATCTATCACTCTTGCAACACACTGAGGTGTTGGAATGAAACCTAAAGCGACCTGCAGCCAGAGCATTGTTGGCATCAGCTGCGAATCTGGCTAGATCCGGGATAGAAAATCAGCATGGAAGAAAAAGCTCAAGTTTGCCCGCTTGCAAGAATCCTTTTCGTTCTTCCTTGGCAAATCAAATCAAGTAGAATCTGATTACACAAAAGACGGAAGCAAATTCTTTATACACCACTAATACACTTAGACTCATACCACACTCAAGAGATTGGAAAGAAAGAATCTAAAGCAAGGGCTTCGAACGTTGTTAGGACAAAGAAATTGGAAAGCTAGGACGGCCTTGAATACGTAATCAATCACCAGACGGACGGACTGGCTGGTCCACTTGTACGTAGAAGTCGAATTACCCTGTTTGGAGTTTCCAATAGGGGCTAGTACACATTCCCTAACGAACGAATGCAATACATGGAAGGCTTACGGATGTAGTACAGGACGACTTTACCAACTTTTCTAGTATAGGCAGGCTATGGAGTCTTTCGTTCTCTGAGACTGCGTGATTCGATTCTGATTTAGAGTAGGATTCCCGATTCCACTCCGAAAGAGATGTGACTTCCCATCCTGCTAGGCTTTATCCGTTCGCTGAGCACAACAGAATACAGAGGAATGTCAATCATTGAAAATTGGAATGAAAAAAAGATAGCCTTGCAGCAGCCGGAGACATTTGACTAAAACGAAAAATGAAAGACCAAAGGGCGTAAAGCCAAGTCTCGACTAAGACCTCAGATGGGATATTCTGAGGTTTAGTGATGGGATATTTTTTTCCAGGAGTACAAGTTGTTGATCTACCTGACTCCGTCGATCCCTGGGGGGGGAGTTGGGCAAAGCCTAATGATCCGAACCCTTTCTTGTTGTATCTGGAGAAGAAGCTTTTGCAGAATATAACTAGCTCTTTAGAAGGCAGTGACAATCTCTTTTTTGAATAAATAGCCGTAGGGCTCACCAACTGACCTTTCTTTCTTTATCGGCCCTTCTATCATATCGAGTATGAAGAAAATGGGTACACCACAGCTTAAACCAGGCTTTCCACTAAATAGAAAAAGAAGCCATACAGAAGAACTAATGGATCGAACTCATCCTTGGTTGAAAGATATCGGCCTGCGTTGCGAAAGGAATGTTCTATTTTGAGTTGGAGCACCTTATTAATTCAACTAACTGTCCTTTCAAGTAAGAGTTGGTTTAGATCAATGAATGAGAAGGAAGAGAGTGAATAGGGCACAGGAAATTCAGTCACCCAGATTTGGAGCGGGAAGCACACATTCAGGCTGTGGGGCAATGAAATTGTTAGCTTTCATTCATTCAATCAGCTTGGTTCTTGGCTTTGCCATTTCCTCTCTCAAGCACTACTTGAAATGAAATTGCAAGATCAAAGACTGATTTAAAACCTCGTTGTTGCCGAGTCAGTTCTTATCGCCGAATCCGCAGCAAGCTCATGCCTGAGTCATGGGACATTCCTTTCTTCAGCTGAAGCAAGTCATTTTGCTTTCTTTCCTTCTCTGTCGGCGTACGCATTCAGCTGTGGTGGACTAGGACGACTCTTTTCATTGGTTTGGCATTGAATAAGCGCGGCACTTAGAAAAGAGAATTCCGGAAGACGAAGATTTCATTCTCATAATCTGATTTTATTCTCTTTCTTTAGAAAGAGTGATCTGATTTTATTCTCTTTCTTTAGAAAGAGTGATCTGGCTTTATTCTCTTTCTTTAGAAAGAGTGATCTGGCTTCGATTCAAAAGTTGTAGCTTGTTCGGAAAAGAAAAAAAAGAGGCTGTAGCCCACCCAATATTTGCTTAATGAGAGACCTTGTTCAAAGGATAAAAGGAAGAAGAGGTTGATCACCTCTTTAAAAGGAGATTCACTAGCAGACTCAGACTGATACAAGGAAGAGTTGTACTCAGACTTTGACTCGGTTTTAGACTTGGACTCTGGTTCTAACGCTAGATGCATGGGTCTGGACTCTTCCGCGAGGTACCAATTCTGGAGTGGAAGACCGAATCAACCCTATTGGCTCAATTTCCCATCTTCAAAGACATAAACATTCTCAAAGAGAGATGCATCCATGTTCTCTTCCCTATCCTTTTCCATCAGCTGGACCGGCTCACAGTCTTCTAGCTTGAGGCTGGTATCGAAGAAGATTTCAACCCCCGGCATTCATTCTCTTTTAAGTATTAGGGGCAGGCTCTTTCGGTGTATTATATACAAAGAAAAAAAGAGAGGGGCAGAAACAAGGCCCTTGAGTTTGCCTACGCGTTCTAGTGGCTATCCAAGCTGGTTTCTTCATCAAACTTGTTGATTTGACATCAACTCTAGATTCAATCTTCATGAATTATAAGCCAATGTACACAGAGTTATCCGTTAAGGAGGAAAATGAAAACTTATTTACCATACGAATTTTAAAATATTTGAAGTTTTCTTCTCTTAATCACGGCCATTTCAAAATAAAGATTTTGTAATAGATTTGTAATTAATGTTTCTTATATAGTATGTATTAATAACAAAAAAAAAAAAAAAATTAAGTTACACTATGATTGATGAGTTTGTAAAGAAATTTACCTTAGGAATGTTCTTAAAAATATATGAATTTAATATTAATTTTCTTTAAAATAACATCTCTTAATGAATAAAAATTTGAATAAAAGAACAATAATTTAGTTTATTACACAAATCAATTTAAACTAGGTTCTCCGTCACGATCTATTGCTGGGCTACTCGATGCATTATCGTCTACAATAACTTTTTCATCATTATCGCTGGAATAACCTCCTCTACAACGTTCAATTGTATTACAACCTCTTTCATATGGATTTGCAGGAGTTAATTTACAAAGTTCAGGATGTTTTGGGCTACATCCAGGATTAAGGTTGCCTTTCAAAGGGTCGTAACCGATGTATTGTGTTGCATTTGTTATCTCAATCATGTCAATGCTAACAAAGAGAACCACAATTAAAATAATCATGGTTCCCTTCGACATGATGGCTATCGATAACAAAAACTAATACAAAAATAAATTTTGGAATGACTTGATTGGAGATGTATTTATATATACACAAATAGTTATTTTTAGTTTTTTATTTTTATCCCCTCAAAATCTAACCCAACAAAAACACATTAAATTATATGGTTAAACAAGTTTTTCGGTTCAACAAAATGATAACATTATTTTATTTCTTCAATATGGAACACAATAACTTATTTCCATTTTTAGTAAATTCTTTTCTAAAAAAGAAACTCAAAATAAATGCGATCATCAAGAGTCTAAAGATACCATATTGACATTAAAATGAGATTGATGTGAATAATTTTTTGATATCTATGTAGAGATCTAGTGATACAATATTTTTTAAAACAATAAAATATAGTAAAAAAATTATAAGAGCCAATACATGACTCAAATCTATTTCAAATCCGATACTCATATTCTTGATTCTTTGATTCCTTGCACGATTCTCTTGCGACATTTCTCTCTCTTCTATATGTCATTTTCTATATATATTTTTGTCTTTTTTTTTTTTTTTTTTTTTTGCCTTTCTCTTTGCATTCCTCTTTGCCTTCCTTCCTTCACTGGAGTTTCGCCACTTAAAAATGCTTATAATCACATATCTATGAACGTTTAGGAAACCTAAAATCTTGACCTCGTTTATGGACGACAACGCGTATGAAAAGGGCACAAAACATACCTTAAGTTGATATGCTATATTTGAGTGTTACAACTTTATATACTATATTATTTTATCCTCATCCTTCCCACCTTCTCATTTATACTCCAAACCAATATATATATAATCTTTTTTTTTTTTTTTTTTTTTTTTTTTTTTTTTTTGAACCACTTCATTTTTAAGTTTATTAAGTTTAAAAGACAACTTTTTTCATTTAATATCACTTAAGGAATTGTATTTAATATTTATTAATGAAATAATTATAAATTCTATCGAATTAATGGAGCAAAAATTGATGTGTTAGTAGTTTTAATGTTTATTTTAATTAAGTAAAAAAAAAAACAGCATTCAAACATGTAACTTTTTATTGGTTTTAAGTGATACAACCAACTTACTTTAAGAGAATAAATTATTTTCAAAAAACAAAAGTTAAAATAATCTCAACATGTTACGATTTAGAAAATTAGTGTATAAGAAAAAAATGATCATTCTATGAACCTTCTAAGAAAGAAAATTTAGTATTCATACTAATTTTCAATATTTATTTAATTAATTTAAATTTAGTTTAGTTAAATTTAGTTTTGATGAAGAAAATTAGCTGGTTTGTCTGAGAAGTTAAAGGGAAGACTTAAGATTTTCTGCACAGAGGAGGCCTGTTTTGGTATGTGGAGACCATCTAATATTTTTTCAATTTCCACACTATATAATTGCTTTGAAACAACGTCTAACTATTTATTGATTTTTTTTTAAATTTTATTTTTAGTATATTTTTAGTTTTTAATTTATAAAAAGTATTGATAAAGAGCTTAGGAAAAGTCAATGGCCCACATCTAGTGTAGTGGTATCTTAGTACCCTCCCGTGGTATTAATCGAGGCTTTAGGGCATAAATCCCAACATCATAGACTCTCCCACGTTTCTAATCATGGTTCGATTCTGTGAATGTGCATTTTCTTAAGCTTTCTTGTAGATCAGTTATCTAATTTCTTAGATGCAATAAAGAGATAATAGTAGTGAAGAGGCTTAGACTTATGAGCCTTACAAGGCTAGATTGACCAAGCCATAGAATTGGCTAACTTTATGGTCTAACTAAAACACACAGTACTTCCCACTTGGAAGTGCAATGTAGTGTAATTGTATCATAGTACCCTCCCACGGTACTGACCGAGGTTCTATTCCACAGATGTTCATTTTTAGGCATGAATCGGCTAACTTTATAGGTACTGACTGGGGCTAGATTAACCATGCCAAACTTACTTTATGGTCCAACTAAAACATACATTACTTCCGATGTGCGCATCTAGTGTGTAGTGGGTACCCTCGAACGGTACTGACCGGGGTTCAATTCCCTGGGTGTCCATTTTTCAAGCTTACTTGTAGGTCAATCGTCTAATGAATTAGATGAAATAAAGAGATTAGAAATACCCTTCAACGGTACTGACCGGGGTTCGATTCCCCGAGTGTCCATTTTTCAAGATTACTTGTAGGTCAATCATCTAGAGTGACATTTTGTTGTTGTGAATGTATAAAAAGGAAAGCATATTTAGTTTCAAATATACTTTAAGATTACCTGTTCAACCGAGCTCAATCTAAACTTATACTCACAAATTTAAGTAACCTTGTATCAAACTATTAATGTGTAATTTATTACTAAAACTAAAAAAATATATCAACAAAATGTTTGTTCTACTAGTAATACATTTGATTAATTCTTTGACTAAAACAATGCCACCATTATCCAAACCAAAGAATTTGATTCAAAGCTATCTCCTAGCAAAGGAATATGAAATTAGTCTTTAACATTTGATTAATTCTTTAACAGCGTTCAACCACAACTATAAATATCGAACTTCAACTATTCATGAACAAAGTTTGTTGAAATTATCTATCAAAGATGTTCCTAAATGAGGTGTGAAGAAGTGTTTCCTTCAAATCTAGTTCCAATTAAGAATGTCAATGAAGAAGAATTGCAAAAAGTCGGAAGGTTTGCAATGGAAGTGTATAACAAGAATGGTGAACGTCTCATTGACTTGCGTGTGGTGAATGGTTTGTCTTATACTATCAATGGAGGTAGAATAAGAATTTTTATTAATGTGATAGAAGCTATAAATGACGATTGTATTCCTTGGTCATTTAATGCAAAGGTAGAGTACTATGTGTTTAACCCTATGATGCCCCAACTCTTATCATTTTCTAATATATTTCTCAAACGCAAATTTAGTTTTCATACTTATTTTGAATATTTATTTAATTAATTTAAATTTAGTTTAGCTAAATTTAATTTTGGCAAACAAAATTAGCTGGTTTGCCCGAGAGGTTAAGGGGGAAGACTTAAGATCTTCTGCACACAAGTGCGCATGGGTTCGAACCCCATAGCCAGCATTATAGAGATATATAAGTGATTGACATCATCTACTAATATTTTTATGTTGTCTAAGTGCACGGACAATAGTGAAGAGACTTAGATTTATGGGCTAGATTATCGACATAGAATTGCCAACTTTATGGTCAAACTAAACACAACTAGTGTAGTGCTATCATACCCTCCCATGGTGTTGATCGGGGTTCATTCCCTAGATGCATTTTTCAAATCCCTAGTGGGTGTAGCTAGAAGAAATCCCTAGTGGGTGTCTTACCTCCTCATAGTAGTAAAGAGGCGTGCTACATTGACCAAGCCATAGAATTGGCTAAAACTTTATGGTCCAATTAAAAGACACAGTACTTCTGATAAGATAATGATTCAATACAAGGGGAATAAGATTCGGATTACCTTGTTGATCGAATATCTCAAGCCAAGAACACTTTGTTTAAGATTCGAATCACTACAGAAGCAAAGATCGATCATGTCTAGCTTCAATGATTCTTGTTGATCAAATATCTCAACGCAAGAACACTTGTTTGAGATTCGAATCACTCCACAAGCAAGATTGATCATGTCGAGTTTGAATGATTCTACATGCAATCTAAACTACATAGAATTGCAAAGAAACTTAGCCATTGGCTAAAGAAAAGCACAAATGCTTCTTTTAATATATTTTCCAAGTCTGTCTTACAAATACAACATACATGGCTTTATATAGCCTCAAAATGAAACTATTAAAAGGCATTCCAAAAGTTGTAACATTCATACTTAATGACCATAATTAGCCATCATGTAAATGTAACTAAAGTAAATAAAATGTCTTAAAATACAATAAAGAAATACAATAACTCTAAATTGTAACTCACCCAAAATTTATAACCATCAAACTTCATTCCTCTTCAATGTGGCATGAATTTCAACATCTTTTGATAATTTTGACAACATTTTTTTCACATCTTCATTGAAGTATATTGTATGAATGATGTCTCTTGGTTCATATCAACTTCCCTCTAGGACGTGCACATTTAGTGTAGTGGTATCATAGTACCCTCCCACAGTACTGACCGGGGTTTGATTCCCCGAATGTGCATTTTTCAAGCTTACCTTGTAAGTCAATCTTCCTCAATAGGAATCATACTCTCCTGTAATGGTAGTGAAATTGTGGTCCAACTAAAAGACAAAAGGACTTCCCTCCAAGATGTGCATATTTAGTGTAGTGGTATCATAGTACCCTCGGGGTTTGATTTCTTTAGTGTAGTGGTATCATAGTACCCTCGGGGTTTGATTTCTTTAGTGTAGTGGTATCATAGTACCCTCGGGGTTTGATTTCTTGAATGTGCATTTTTCAAGAAAAGTGCACCTACAGAACCCCTAACGGTGGGGGTGTCTCCTAGTGAAGAGGCGGGCTAGATTGACCAAGATTAGTTAACTTTATGGTCCAACTCAAAGACAGAGTACTTCCCTCTAGGATGTGCACATCTAGTGTAGTGGTATCATAGTACCCTCCCACGGTACTGACTGGGGTTAAATTTCAAGAATCTGCTTTTTTCAAGCTTACTTGTAGGTCAATCTTCTAATACCTTTTATGAAATAAAGAGACTAGAAATTAGTCGAAAGTGTACCTAGGAGAAGAGAACCCTTAAAGAGTGCACCTAGAAGAATCCCTAATCGGACAGTAGTGAAGAGACTTAGATTTATGGGCTAGATTAACCAAGACATAGAATTGCTAACTTTATGGTACAACTAAACACACACTACTTCTCACTTGGATGACACAACTAGTGTAGTGCTATCATAGTACCCTCCCACGGTGTTGATCGGGGATAAGTGTCTTACTCTATGTGCACCTAGAAGAAACCCCTAATGAGTGTCTTACTCTTTGTAATAGTAGTAAAGAGGCGGGCTAGATTGAACAAGCCAAAGAATTGGCTAACTTTATGGTCCAACTAAAAGACATAGTACTTCCCTCGAGGATGTGCACATCTAGTGTAGTGGTATCATAGTACCCTCCCACGGTACTTGTAGGTCAATCTTCCCCGATGGGTATGTTACTCTCCTGTAATAGTAGTGAAGAGACCGCCATAGAATAACTTTATGGTTCAACTAAAAGACACAGCCATAGAATAACTTTATGGTCGAACTAAAAGACATAACTTTATGGTCCAACTAAAAGACACAACATATTCTATGGTCTAACTAAAAGACACGGCCATAGAATATTTTTATGGTCCAACTAAAAGACACAGCCATAGAATAACTTTATGGTCCAACTAAAAGACACAACATATTCTATGGTCCAACTAAAAGACACAACCATAGAATAACTTTATGGTCCAACTAAAAGACACAGCCATAGAATAACTTTATGGTCCAACTAAAAGACACAGTACTTCCCTCCATGGGTATGTTACTCTCCTGTAATAGTAGTGAAGAGACAGCCCTAGAATAACTTTATGGTCCAACTAAAAGACACAGTACTTCCCTCCATGGGTATGTTACTCTCCTGTAATAGTAGTGAAGAGGCAGCCATAGAATAACTTTATGGTCCAACTAAAAGACACAGTACTTCCCTCCAAGATGTGCACATTTAGTGTAGTGGTATCATAGTACCCTCCCACGGTATTGATCGGGGTTCGATTTCTCGATGTGCATTTTTCAAGCTTACTTGTAGGTCAATCTTCTAATGACTTTTATTAAATAAAGAGATTAGAAATTAGTGTGGTCCAACTTAAAGACACAGTACTTCCCTCCATGATGTGCACATCAAGTGTAGTGGTATCATAGTACCCTCCCACAATACTGACCGGGGTTTGATTTCCAAAATGTGCATTTTATGAAATAAAGAGATTAGAAATTAGTGGAAAGTGCACCTATGAGAAGAGAACCCCTAATGGGGGTGTCTTACTCTCCTATAATAGTAGCAAAGAGGCGAGCTAGATTGACCAAGCCAGAATTGGCTAACTTTATGGTCCTACTCTACAAAACATAGAATTGGTTAACTTTATCGTCCAACTCTCTCCTTGAAGAGGCGGGCTAGATTGACAAAGACATAGAAATGAACAGGTGAGCTAGATTGACCAAGCCATAGAATTGGTTAACTTTATGGTCCAACTCTCTCCTAGTGAAGAGGCGGGCTAGATTGACCAAGCCATAGTATTGATTAACTTTATGGTCCAACTGTCTCCTAGTGAAGAGGCGGGCTAGATTGACCAAGCCATAAAATTAGTTAACTTTATGGTCCAACTCAAAGACAGAGTACTTCCCTCCAGGATGTGCACATCTAGTGTAGTGGTATCATAGTACCCTCCCACGGTACTGACTGGGGTTAAATTTCTCGAATGTGCATCTTTCAAGCTTACTTACTTGTAGGTCATTCTTCTAATCACTTTTATGAAATAAAGAGATTAGAAATTAGTGGAAAGTGCAATTAGGAGATAGAACCCCTAATGGCGGTGTCTTACTCTCTTATAATACTAGTGAAGAGGCGAGCAAGATTGACCAAGTCAGAATTGGCTAACTTTATGGTCCAACTCAAAGACCTCCAGGATGTGCACATCTAATGTAGTGGTATCATGTACCCTCCCACGGTACTGAACATTTTATGGTCCAACTAAAAGGCACAGTACTTCTCCAGGATGTGCACATCTAGTGTAACGGTATCATAGTACCCTCCCATGGTACAGAGCATTTTTCAAGCTTACTTGTAGGTAGTTCTTCTAATGACTTAGATGAAATAAAGAGATTAGAAATTAGTGGAAAAGTGCACCTACAAGAATCCCTAGTGAAGAGGCGGGCTAGATTGACCAAGCCATTGAATTGGCTAAATTTATGGTCCAACGCAAAGACATAATACTTTCCTCTAGGATGTGCACATCTAGTGTAATGGTATCATAGTACCCTCCCACGGTACTGATCGGGGTTCAATTTTTGGGATGTGCATTTTTCAAGCTTACTTGTAGGTCAATCTTGTAATGAAAAAGAGAGGTTAGAAATTATTGGAAAAGTGCACCAAGAAGAACCCGTAATGAGTGTCTTACTCTCCTCTAATAGTAGTGAAGAGGCACTAAAAGACACAGATGTGCACATCATCTAGTGTAGTGGTATCATAGTACCCTTCCAAAAACTTCGGAGAAGGACCCTAATTTTATGGTCCAACTAAAAGACACAAATGTGCACATCTAGTGTAGTGGTATCATAGTACCCTTCCAAGAACCCCTAATGAGTGAAGGCTTAGACTTATAGCCCCGATTGTTAGATCTCTGTAATAATAGTGAAGAAGGCTTAGGCTCAGACTTATAACTCTGATGGCTAGATCTCCGTAACAATAGTGAAGAAGGCTAAGACTTAGACTTATAGCCCTGATGGTTAGATCTCCGTAATAATAATGAAGAAGGCTAAGACATAGACTCATAGCTCTGATGGCTAGATCTCCATAATAATAGTGAAGAAGCCGTGATGGCTAGATCTCACTAATAATAGTGAAGAAGGCTTAGACTTATAGCACTGATGGCTAGATCTCCGTAAGAATAGTGAAGAAGGCTAAGACTTAGACTTATAGCTCTGATGGTTAGGTCTCCGTAATAATAGTTTAGAAGCCCTAATGGCTACTCACTAATAATAGTGAAGAAGGCTTAGACTTATAGCCCTGATGGCTAGATCTCCGTAATAATAGTGAAGAAGGCTAAGACTTAAACTTATAGCCCTGATGGCTAGATCTCCGTAATAATAGTGAAGAAGGCTAAGACTTAGACTCATAGCTCTGATAGCTAGATCTCCGTAATATAGTGAAGAAGCCCTGATGACTAGATCTCACTAATAATAGGGAAGAAGGCTTAGACTTATAGCCCTGATGGCTAGATCTCCGTAATAATAGTGAAGAAGGCTTCGACACACTACTTCCCACCTGGATGTTCACATCTATGGGTCTTAATTGGCTTGGCTTACTTTATGGTCCAACTAAAACAAAGGCTTAGACACACTACTTCCCACTTGGATGTTCACATCTATGGGCGTGAATTGGCTTACTTTATGGCCCAACCTGGATGTTTCACATCTATAGACGTGAATTGGCTTCACTTACTTTATGGTCTAACTAAAACAAAGGCTTAGACACACTACTTCCCACTTGGATGTTCACATCTATGGGCGTGAATTGTTTTTGCATACTTTATAGTCCAACTAATACATACAGTACTTTATGGTCCCTACGCTAGTACATGTGCACATTAGTGTAGTGATATCATAGTACTTCCCTAAGACATAGTACTTCCCTCCTACTTGTGCACATTAGTGTAGTGATATCATAGTACCCTACGCCAGTACTTAAATATGTTTATGTTCAATTTATCCTAATTTTACTTAAATTCGTCATCTTAATAAATTTCTACTTGAATATTCGCTAGCAAGTTTTACATGTGAATCTAGCAAGATTTACCTCTCTAATAGTCTCAATATAATAGAGAGCAACCTTCTTCCTTGCGAACTACTAAAATACTATGTAGACTCTTGTCAATCGAGGTAGGTTCACTATTAAATAGTAGTTTGTAGAACCTCTAACAGATCCCCTAATGGCACGGCATAACATATATCTCTAGGGTAAAAAGACAAGAGTCAACTCTAGTACATCTTCTAGTACCTCTACTGCAACACAAAATTTATCAAATTTATCAACTTCACTATCACCAAACAGAAATGCTTCTCTTGAAGAATCTTCGGTTGAGACACCACCAAGGAAGTATAAATCTTTAGTTGTCATATATGCATCATTTCAATGTGCTCTTATTCTTTTAAACTTTATAAGTTATGAGGAAGCAACTGAAAATAGAATTCAGAACGCAAAAAACTAGCCTCTCGTTTTGGACTCTTATTGTAAATTTGATGACTTTGAAACATATGATAAGTAAAGATACAAAACAAGAAAGACCCCCCCTAGATGTGCATTTTTCAAGCTTACTTGTTGGTCAATCTTTTAATGACTTAGATGAAATAAAGAAATTAGAAATCACTAGAAAAGTGCACCTACAAGAAATCCCTAGTGGGTGTCTTACCTGTGTAATAGTAGTAAAGAGGCGTGCTACATTAACCAAGTCATAGAACTGGCTAAAACTTTATGGTCGTGCACAATTAGTGTAGTGGCATCATAGTACCCTCCCACGGTACTGACCCGGGGTTCGATTCCCTGAAAGTGCATTTTTCAAGCTTACCTTGTAGGTCAATCTTCCTCGATGGGTATCATACTCTCTTGTAATGGTAGTGAAGCTATGGTCCGACAAAAGGACTTTCCCTCCATGGTCCAACTAAAAGACAATCTTCAAGCTTACTTTGTAGGTCAATCTTCAAATGACTTTTATGAAATAAAGAGATTAGATTGACCAAGCCATAGTATTGGTTAACTTTATGGTCCAACTCTCTCCTAGTGAAGAGGCGGGCGAGATTGACCAAGCCATAGAATTACTCTCTCCTAGTGAAGAGGCGGGCGAGATTGACCAAGCCATAGAATTAGTTAACTTTATGGTCCAACTCAAAGACAGAGTACTTCCCTCCAGGATGTGCACATCTAGTGTAGTGGTATCATAGTACCCTCCCACGGTACTGACTGGGGTTAAATTTCTCGAATGTGCATCTTTCAAGCTTACTTACTTGCAGGTCATTATTCTAATCACTTTTATGAAATAAAGAGATTAGAAATTAGTGGAAAGTGCACCTAGGAGAAGAGAACCCCTAATGGTAGTGTCTTACTCTCTTATAATAGCAGTGAAGAGGCGGGCAAGATTGACCAAGCCAAAATTGGCTAACTTTATGGTCCAACTCAAAGACCTCCAGGATGTGCACATCTAATGTAGTGGTATCATGTACCCTCCCACGGTACTAAGCATTTTATGGTCCAACTAAAAGGCATAGTACTTCTCCAGGATGTGCACATCTAGTGTAATGGTATCATAGTACCCTCCCATTTTACAGAGCATTTTTCAAGCTTACTGGTAGGTAGTTCTTCTAATTACTTAGATGAAATAAAGAAATAGAAATTAGTGGAAAAGTGCACCTAGAAGAATCCCTAGTGAAGAGGCGGGCTAGATTGACCAAGCCATAAAATTGGCTAAATTTATGGTCCAACTCAAAAGACATAATACTTTCCTCTAGGATGTGCACATCTAGTGTAGTGGTATCATAGTACCCTCCCACGGTACTGACCGGGGTTCGATTTTTGGGATGTGCATTTTTAAGGCTTACTTGTAGGTCAATCTTGTAATGAAAAAGAGAGGTTAGAAATTATTGGAAAAGTGCACCTAGAAGAACCCGTAACCCCGGAGAACCCCGGAGAAGAACCCCGGACGAGTGAAGGCTTAGACTTATAGCCTTGATGGCTAGATCTCCGTAGTAATAGTGAAGAAGGCTTAGACTTAGACTTATAGCTCTGATGGCTAGATCTTCGTAACAATAATGAAGAAGGCTAAGACTTAGACTTATAGCCCTGATGACTAGATTTTCGTACTAATGGTGAAGAAGGCTAAGACTTAGACTTATAGCTCTGATGGCTAGATCTCACTAATAATAGTGAAGAAGGCTTAGACTTATAGCCTTGATGGATAGATCTCCGTAAGAATAGTGGAGAAGGCTAAGACTTAGACTTATAGCTCTGATGGCTAGGTCTCCGTAATAATAGTTTAGAAGCCCTGATGGCTACTCACTAATAACAGTGAAGAAGGCTTAGACTTATAGCCCTGATTGCTAGATCTCCGTAATAATAGTGAAGAAGGCTTCGACACACTACTTCCCACCTGGATGTTCACATCTATGGGCCTGAATTGGCTTGACTTACTTTATGGTCCAACTAAAACAAAGGCTTAGACACACTACTTCCCACTTGGATGTTCACATCTATGGGCGTGAATTGGCTTACTTTATGGTCCAATCTGGATGTTTCAAATCTATGGGCGTGAATTGGCTTCGCTTACTTTATGGTCCAACTAAAACAAAGACTTAGACATACTACTTCCCACTTGGATGTTCACATCTATGGGCGTGAATTGTTTTGCCTTACTTTATGGTCCAACTAAAACATACAGTACTTTATGGTCCCTACGCCAGTACATGTGCACATTAGTGTAGTGATATCATAATACGTCCCTAAAACATAGTACTTCCCTCCTACATGTGCACATTAGTGCAGTGATATCATAGTACCCTACGCCAGTACTGAACTATGTTTATGTTCAATTTATCCTAATTTTACTTAAATTTGCCATCTTAATAAATTTCTACTTGAATATTCGCTAGCAAGTTTTACATGTGAATCTAGCAAGATTTACCTCTCTAATAGTCTCAATATAATAGAGAGAAACCTTTTTCCTTGCGAACTACTAAAATACTATGTAGACTCTTGTCAAACGAGGTAGGTTCACTAATAAATAATAGTTTGTAGTCTCTAATGGCACTGCATAACATATATATCTAGGGTAAAAAGACAAGAGTCAACTCTAGTACATCTTCTAGTACCTCTACTACAACACAAAATTTGTCAAATTTATCAACTTCACTATCACCAAACAGCAACGCTTCTCTTGAAGAATCTTTGGTTGAGACACCACTAAGGAAGTATAAATCTTTAGTTGTTATATATGCATCATTTCAATGTGCTCTTATTCTTTTAAACTTTATAAGTTAGAGGAAGCAACTGAAAATAGAATTCAGAATGCAAAACACTAGCCTTTCGTTTTGGACTCTTATTGTAAATTTGATGATTTTGAAACATATGATAAGTAAAGATTGAAAAAAAAAAAAAAAAAATCACCGTCGAACCATTTTTGGTATATTGTTCATCATGTTACAAAACTTTGATATGATTTTAAGTACTTCCAAAAACCTCTTGAAGCATATCAAATACTCTTTGTGTTACTTTAAGAGAATAAATTATTTTTTAAAAAAAAAAGTTAAAATAATCCTAACATGTTAGGATTTAGAAAATTTGTGTATAACACAAAAATTATGATTCTATGAACCTCATCAAAACAAATATATTTCTAGGAAAGCAAATTTAGTATTTATACTTATTTCCAATATTTATTTAATTAATTTAAATTTAGTTTAGCTAAATTTAATTCTGATGAAGAAAATTAGTTGGTTTGCCCGAGAAGTTGAGGGGAAGACCTAAGATCTTTTGAACATAGGTGTGCATGGGTTCGAACCCCATAGCCAGCCTTTGAATAAAATAAGTCTTAAAGAGTAAGTTTTGCACATAGGTGTGCAATCGTCTTAAGTGCACTAAGAAGAACTCCTAATGGGTGACTTGGCTAACTTTATTGCACACCGTACTTCCCACTTCATGTGCACATTTAGTGTAGTGGTATCATATTACTCTCCCATGGTACTAACCGGGGTTTCATTCTCGGATGTGCATTTTTCAGACTTAGTCTTATGGGCATGATAGGGGATTATCCATGCCAAACTTACTTTATGGACTCTACTTGGTACCCAACCATGGTATTGACCGGGGTTTGTTTCTCGGATGTACCTTTTTCAAGCTTACTTATATGACAATCGAGTTATGGGCATAGCGCTAGATCAACCAAGCCAACGAATTGGCTAACTTTATGGTCCAATTAAAACACAACGTACTTCCCACCATGCACATTTTGTTGTTATGAATGTATAAAAAGGAAATCATATTTAGTTTTAGATATAATTTAAGAGTACCTGTTCAACCGAGCTCAATCTAAACTTTTACTCACAAATTTAAGTAACTTTAATTGTTGATTACATGTTCAACCAAGCTCAATCTATATTTCTACTCACAAATTTAAGTAACCTTAATTGTATCAAACTATTAATGTGTAATTTATTAGTAAAACTAAAAAATATACCTACAAAATGTTTGTTCCACTAGTAATAAATCAAATATTAATTGTTTGACTAAAACAATGCAACCATTATCCAAAGCTATCTCCTAATTGAGGAATGCTCAATTATTGTTTGTTGTAAGATTCGGCTATATCAATTTGAACCGCGTTCAGCGACAGCTATAAATATTGAACTCCACTTATTCATGAACAAAATAAGTTCAATGAAACTATGTATCAAAGATGTTATCGAATGAGGTGTGGAGAAGTATTTCCTTCAAATATAGTTCCAATTAAGAATGTCAATGAAGAAGAATTGCAAAAGGTTGGAAGGTTTGCAATGGAAGTGTATAACAAGAATGGTGAATGTCTCATTTACTTGCGTGTGGTGAATGGTCTGTCTTATACGATCAATGGAGGTAGAATAAGAATTTTTATTATTGTGGTAGAAGCTATAACTGACGATGGCATTCCTTGGTCATATATTGCAAAGGTGGAGTACTATCATCATTTGAAGATGTCCTCAAGGAGTTCAAGAAGCATTAGACTACTCTCCGTGCTTACACTAAGCCCCCTCTCTCTATGTATGGAGGTGTTACTGTCTCTTAACTATAAAAATGGCATAGGCCACAATAAAATAATGACATAGTTCTATAATGACATAGTTTTTTTTACCTTTTTATTTTTCCTCAAATTTTGTCAAACTCAATTATGCATATTAAGATACTACCAAGCTTCCTTTAGCGTATGCGGTTCAGTTAGCTCGCTTGACTTTTGCTTGGCTTTGCGACTAAGAAATCAATCCCTCAGCTCGGTAGAGGGAATTTTGCTCAATTTTCATCGTTCTGATCATCTTCAAGCTAAAATTGACCTTGTTTAAGACAATTAAGGTAAATATAAGGTTCAATTTCACGATTTAAGTTAAATTGAGTTAAGGAATTTTACTTACTAACGAAACAAAATGAACGTTTTAATAGAAAATTACAATCGACAATACTTTGAGAAATTTCAAGGGACGAAAAGCAAACGTACTTGAATATTAGGGAAATGTCGGTTAAAGCCAACCAAGTAGGTGACACTTCTATTGATTTGGTTATAAATTGTATGTTGTATGATGACATGTGGTCGTGGCTTCGCATGTGCCGTATACACATATATTTGGATGATAATGAAATGATGTGTACGATATGATATGTGAATGTTATGTTATACGTGATCAAATGATATGTTTACAATATGATGTGTTAAGATATTCTATGCTTGACGACCTGCTCGTGATGTGATTTTTGAATGTTATGATATATGATATGATATGATACGTTAGAAGACATGATAAGTTTATGATATGTTAGAAGACATGATAATGCATAACTCCGATAAATGCATGGAAAATTATGATAACATGATATAATATAAAGAAAAATGTTAGAGGGGTTGTTATACATGTAATGAAAGCCACGAATATAATATAAAGTCACGGATACCCCTTCTTCTTTTATGATGGTACAGACGCGTACACTACGAGGCACGAAAACAATCATTATATTTATTAGAATGCTACAATGGTTGCTATTCCTAACGGGTGTCCGACATCAACAACTCCTAAGGAATGCTCACCCAACAAGAAAGACGCCCAAGAGGTGTGCAAACCGAATGGTGGGTCCATACTCACTTGTGTTGACCGTGTGCAGAACAATAAATACACACCCAGTTAAATTGCTTAGGATAGCGGTGATAAATTTAATGAAGATAGGTTTGCAAAAGGAAGGAAACTAGTACTTTATTTTCTGAAGAATGAGTATATTTATAGCCAGTACAATGTGTAACAAAAGATAAAAATAAAATTCTAACAGAAACTAGAATATCATGCCAAAACAAAGAATATATCTACGACTGATATCGGCATAAATCTTATTAGTGATCTAATATTAAGAAACTAAAGCATAAAAATAGCTATCTGATATGGGCATAAAATTGTATCAGTGATCTAATATTAAGAAACTAAAACATAAAAATAGCAACTAAAATGCAGTGTTTAGATCAAACTTCAGGATCTTGACAGACACCAAGCAACACGCATAGCATCTCAAACACAACTCGAGTCAAAGGTTTTGTTATGGTATCAAACACTTGCTCTTTAGTATGACAATGTTGTGACATCATAGTTCCACCTTTACTTAAATCACAGAGGAAGTGAAAACGATCATTAATGTGTTTGCTTCGATCGTGAAAAACTGGATTTTCGGTTAGCTTAATAGTGGAACTATTATCACAGTACACCATTGTAGCTCCAATTGAGATATGATCGAGCTTTTCCAGCATCCTTCTCAACCATATGGTTTCGCAAGCACAAGCTGCAGCAGCAATGATTGCACAAGCTGCAGCAGCAATCATTGCACAAGCTACAGCAGCAATGATTTCAGCTTAAGTAGTGGACAGTGTGACTACGGGTTGCTTCTATGAGGACCATGAAGCAGCTCCTAAACTTAGCAAAAATGAATAATCTGACACGCACTCATCTCGGACCTTTTCTCTATTGACATGCTCTCGTCCAGCATATGATACAACTTAAAAGCAAAATTCACTACTAGTGATTCATCTCCGTCGCACCCGAGTGACTCGCACGTCAGCTCCGCCAGTTCCCGCGTAACGACCCGGGAAAGAAAGAAAAAAAAAAAAAGTGTATATATATATATATATATATATAAATAAATAAATAAATAAATAAAGGAAAACGAGAAAACTAAAAAAAAAAAAAAAACAAAAACTCAGTCGCTGGAAAACCCGCGAGTTTTCCGGCGACCGCCGAGTTTTGCGGAACCCACGCGATACGACGGCCACAACACGCCCAGCCTTCAGCCCACGACACCAGCACCATCAGGATACCGGCAAAGAGAGAAAAAACAGAAACTACGAGAAAGAGAGATTTCGGAAAAAAAAAATTGGCAAGTGTCCAGTTTCTCCGACGAACCCTCAAACCACCCTCAAACCGACACTAAACGACCTGTTACCACCACGAGAACGGTCCCTAGTGAAAGCACGTTAACTCAAGGTGCGTTCTGCGCTTCTTCATAAACGCCGTCGTCGGTAACCGAGGTCGAAAAATTGGATTTTTCCTAATCGTCATAGATCTGTGATTTTAGGAACCTTTAGGCCGCAAGACTTCCAGAAAAGAAAGAAGGACGACAAATAAAGAAGAAGAGAAAGAGAGAGGACCGAAATCGGCAACGGAAACGCAGCGGGAAGGAGAGAGAGAAAGCTCGCCGGAAAATCGGCCGAAGTCGGGTAAGGAAGATGAGACCCACGGATCCGGGTCAACCCAAACCCAGAATCTGAGAGGGTCAGCCCATTCTTTCCTCGGCCTCTACCTTTGGCCCAGCCCAACTACTGCGGCCCAAACCTCAGACCAGCCCAGAAGTTACGGTTCAATTGAACCAACCCGAGACCAGACCCACGGTCCAATCGAGCCGGCCTGCAACCCAAAAAAAAAAAAACTTTCGGCCTAGCCTAATAAGCGGAGGCCCAACTGTAGTCTTGGCCCTGTAGCCTCTGCAGCCCGCGACCCAGACCATGACCCGAACTGGACTGCGACCCGCGCTTCGACCCGACGCTACTGTGCGATGTGGCTCGCTCTGCTGCTGCCACGTGTCACATAGCGGCGCAGGCGGTCCCTCGGCTCGGCTTGGCGCAAACGGCTCGGCTCACCTGTTTTCAGCCCGGTTTCCACTGTTCCGACCCTCCCGGATCTGTTTTCGGCCTCGATTAAGGTATCCAAGGCCGTTTTAGAGCCATATTTCACATTTATTAAATTATAGGTAAATTAATTGTGAAATACTAACGGAAAGTGGGGAACGGTGTGATAGGAAACAAACCCCGGCGACGTAGGAAGCAACTCTCACGGAACGGGAGCTTACGTTTAGCTATTTAGGGAGTACTTCGACCAAGGTCAACGAAGTAAGTGGCCTTACTATAGGATAGGCTAAATAAATTGTATGAGTTATGATGATGTGTGGGTTATGATGCTTGATGATATGTGCAGTATATACATATTTTGTTGAATGACGCTTGATATTTTTGACGCACGTTGTGGCATTATGATGAGCATGATGATTGCATGATTTTTTACCTTAATATGATGATGTTTTCCATATTGAGCATGCTAGATGATGATGAGTGTCATATTGCATCATGTCGTTAGATCGACATAAGACACAACCCTAAGAGCATGAAAATGATATTAATATAAATATCCACGAGTATGCGTTACCTAGAGTAACAAAGAGATGAGACTAGAGGGTTGTGTCAGAAGAGACATTACGATGGATTTAGAGGGACCTCATGCATATTGTATGTTCATAAGCATAGGGCTACTTCCCCTAGAGATGATGAGTGCGGATGCGCACCTTATGATGAGCGCGAATGCGCACAGGTGCGAAAGCACACAAATGAGGGTGTTCATGAGGCGCATGAAACTATGGGGTTCCGCTGATGCATTAGCATGACCCCTATAGTGGGGTCACTTACTGAGTATTTCTTCAGCCGTGTGCCATATTGTTTTTCAGGTAAAGGCAAGGCTCCCATGTACGGTTGACGGTGGCATCATGATCAGAGACTGTGGCACGTGCATAGGATAGTTGCATATTTAAAATTCCTAGTCTTGGTTACGATAGGGCGTTTGCATTTCATTCATTTATATTAATTAATTTATAATCGTTTTATTTTATCTTTTGAACTCCAGCACGATGTTTGAAACATGTAAGTTCGGTATTGGTTTCCAATGTTTAAATGTATTCTGAAGTTTTAAATTTTTCCACTAATAAAGATGAGCATTCTTAGATTTTTATTCTGCATTAGGATGTGGCGACTCTAGATATGTGGAAATTTAGGGTCGTTACATCCTGTTTCACCATGTTGAATTTAAACAGGATGTCAAGTTCTTTCTCGAGTGACTCTGTAACTTAACTCAACTTTTCTTATTTATTTATTTATTTTCCTTATGATTCAAAATTTTAAAATATACTTTTATTCACGTAAAACATTTGAGTGTTACAACTTCATATACTATATATTATATTGTTATAATCCTTCACACCTTCTCATTTATACTCGAAACCAATTTAGATCTCAACAATCCATGCTTTCCAACTTCCTCCTATGATGTTGAAGACCAACAATTCTAAACTATATAAGGCATCGGTCGTGTCTTCGAAATGATCACTTAATAGCTAATCACGTCGGCTTTTCTAAAATAATCGTTCTTACCATGACCCTTCATTGTCCTTCCGTCTATACTTCCACTTCTACTCCAGGAGACTCAATGGTTGCCCCATTCTTGAAAATTCCTATCTCGATAATCTAACTCGCTAACAAATTATGGTTTATTTAGAATGCCTTCTAGATTAAATACATTAAATAAAAAAATAAAAAAATAAAAAAAAAACTTCCTTAAAAATATTATTTTGCCTTATATTTTTATAAAAAACAAATATGTTTGGTTTATTCCATCTGTTTTTATTTCTTACAATATAGTTTTAAAATTTTAGGTTAATGGACTTAAAATTACTTTTTAGACAACCACTTTTATCGTTTAATATCATTTAACCAACTGTATTTAATATTTATTAATTAAATAATTATAAATTCTATCAAAATTAAATTAATGGAGTGCATCTAGACTAACAGCCCACGAAAAATTGATGTGTTAGTAGTTTTAACGTTTGTTTGAATTAAGTCGAAAAAAAAAATAGCATTTAACTTTTCGTAGATTTTAACTAATACAATCGACTTAGTTTAAGTGCATAAATTATTTTCAAAAAACAAAAGTTAAAATACTCTACATGTCCATGTCAATAATAAATCTTGAAACTCAACGATAATCTCGAAAAATAACATACAACAATGAGTCTTCTTAACCTCGCTCTCATTTGAATCACAAATAAGCTATACATCTCTACTTATAAACACAATTGACGTTTCCTTAGTAGCACCCTCTAATATACCACGGACCCTAAATAGGTTAGTCGTATTCCTCTATACTTAGTAGACCTTCATTATTCAAGATAAATTCATAATCATATGTTGAAATCTAATGGTCCATACATAGTACTAGCAAGCCCATATGATCATAATCGACTACATTGTTTCAAAGATAAAAAAAAATATATAGTAAGACAAAGGCTAAGGCTCATAAACAAGCCAATATTATTCTAGGTCATACTATAAAATCTAACAAATATATTATGAGCATATAGGATAATTCAACCCCGTGAACATGCTCTCCAAAAAATAAAAATTGGAAAATTTTTTGAATAACATTCATATCAACATTATAGAGTCATTTATACTTTGCGAGGAGTCTCAACTTCAATCAGAGCAATTAGATTCAAAATCAGAGTCGCAGAAGTCCTTAAACGTGGATACTAGCTAAATCAATCAACTTTTCATTTGACTGAGTTTAGTCTTAAATTCTTGGGCTAAATCAGTCATATGATAATCTTAGTGTTTCAGATATTTGACTACAATAAACAATCAAATATGGTATCTGTAACGACCCTAAATTTCCACATACTTAGAGTCGCTACTAACGTCTCATGCTCATCTATAATGCGAAAATATAACTCTTACATGAACATAGTTGATAACGTAAACTTCAAAAAAACGTTTAAAACAACTTCTTCTCTAGAAAACACAGCCATGGTCTTACGTATTTAAATATGAAATACTGAAATTTAGAGAAAACAAAAACAAATACAAAATACTTTAAAACAATGAAATGCAAAACAACCTATTCTAACTTAAGACTAGAAATTTAAATATGAATCTATCCTATGCACGTGCCACAGTCTCTGCTCGCGATGCCGCTGTCCTCCGTACAAGTGCGCCTTGCCTTTACCTGAAAAATGATGTGGCACACGGCCTGAGTATTTCAAAGAATACTCAGTAAGTGGCCCCACTATAGGGGGCCATGCAAATGCAAACACATGCAATCATGATTTAGGGACCTATCTCTAATCATCTTAGGGGTGGCCTCCAGTCTCGGACAAATTGGATGTGTAGTACTTCCCTACACACGACTCACACGTGCGAGTGTGAGTCCCCAGGGCGCTCGCACACCCCCTGGACCCTCTGGTCAAGCTAATCTGTAGCGACGTCCGGAGGTAAGCGGAACCCCATAGTGTCATGCGCCTCATGAACACCCTCATCTGTGTGCTTTCGCACCTGTGCGCATTCGCGCTCATCATAAGGTGCGCGTCCGCACTCATCATCTCTAGGGGAAGTAGCCCTATGCTTATGAATATACAAAATGCATGAGGTCCCTCTAAATCCATCGTAATGTCTCTTCTGACACAACCCTCTAGTCTCATCTCTTTGTTACTCTAGGTAACGCATACTCGTGGATATTTATATAAATATCATTTTCATGCTCTTAGGGTTGTGTCCTACGTCGATCTAACGACATGATGCAATATGGCACTCATCATCATCTAGCATGCTCAATATGGAAAACATCATCATATTAAGGTAAAAATCATGCAATCATCATACTCATCATATTGCCACAAAGTGCATCAAACATATCAAGTACGAAATTCATCAACATATATATATATATATACTGAGCACATCATCAGGTATCATAACCCACACGTCATCATAACTCATACATCATACATCATCATAACTCATACAATTTTTAGTCTATCCTATAGTAAGGCCACTTACCTGGTTGGCCTTAGCCGAAGTATTCCCTAATTTAATTAACATAAGCTCCCGTTCCTCGAGAGCTGCTCCAAAGGTTGCTAAGGTTTGATTCTTATCGCATCGTTCGTCACCTTTTGTTAGTATTTCACATTTTAATTAATAATCCAACTAACAGTTTAAATTACCTAAACGGCCTCAATAAAAATCGAGTTCCATGTTTTCATTGTTTCTAAATTATATAGAATAATAAAACTTAAAACTTAAAGTAAAGATATGTCAAGATTATTAATATTTCAAGAAACTTAAAACTTAAAGTAAAGATATGTCAAGATTATTAATATTTCAAGCGGCTTGGATAGTTCAACATTTAATTTTATATCATATAGATACAAATATAACAATTTCTCATATCTTCCATTCTCATTCTTTAACTTTATGTTATATTTTAATTCTGTTTACAGTGTCACCTCAACAGTACTTGCCATTTTCAAACAGTTCTAATTTTCTTTTCTTTCCTAAAATTTCTCTTTTGTTTTTTTTTTTCTTTTAACTCTAATCTTATTTTAAGAAATTTAAATCTAACTCTTTTAATCAATTTCTTCAATACTCTTTTAATCAATTTCTTCAATGAGTTTAATTCTATAATTCTTTTATTAGTTTCTTCCCAGAAGTTTAACTCTACTCCCATATCTAAATCATCTAAATCGTTTAATTCTCTAAATAGTCTACTCCCATATCTAAATAGTTTAATTCTCTAAATCGTTTAATTCAATTCTCACATATATTTTTTTTTTGGCTTTACTATTTCCAAATCTAATCTTCTCCTCCTTCCATGTATTGTTTTTTTCTTCTTCTCTTCCCATGTATTGTTTTTATTATTATTATTATTATTATTATTATTATTATTATTTGATCTGTTTTCCTAATCTTCCCCTCTCTCTTTCTTTCTTTTTTTTTATCTTGTTTTCCAAATCTTCATTTTTTTTTTATTTGGATATGTTTTCCAGATCTTCCTTTTCCCTATCTTCATCTCTTTTTCTTATCTATCTATTTTTTTTCGTGAGGAAATGTTTTCCAGATCTTCCTTTTCCCTATCTTCATCTCTTTTTTCTTATCTATCTATTTTTTTTCGTGAAGGACTCTTCATAGATAGATAATTTCTAATTCAGATCATTCCAACAGTTAATTTCTAAATTTCTAACGCAGATCTAAATAATTGCTAATATCCTTCATAAAAGGAAAAAGTAAATCTACTAACCTGAAATGACATCTATCTTGTTTATCTGCCTATCATCTCTCCATTATCTGCCTTCTTCTGATCTCTCCATTATTGTGTAACCATCTATCCATCATATGCATTTGTTTCCTCCAGACAATATTTTCTTTCTATTTCTGTTTTGTTTGATGAAGTATTGGTACAGGATGAGAGAGGTATTTTAGGGGAGGGGATGAGAGATTGAAGGAGAGGTGGGCAGTTTTTTTTTTTTTTTCCTTATTTTGATATTTTTATTTTAATATATATATATATATATATATATATATATGTTAAACCATCTTCTCTATTTTGTTATTTTTATTCTAATACATATATATTAAACCTAGTGGGGCGTCACAGTATCTATGATAAACCGTAATAGAAGGCTAAATTATCATACTATGAACCTTCTAGGAAAGCAAATTTAGTATTCATACTAATTTTCAATATTTGTTTAATTAATTTAAATTTAGATCTTCTGCACAAAAGTGCACCAATTAGTTGGTTTGCCCGAGAGGTTAAGGGGGAAGACTTAAGATCTTCTGCACATAAGTGCGCATGGATTCGAACCCCATAGCCAGCACTTCAACAAAACAAGTTGAAAAGGCGTGGTTTGGTATGTGGAGACCATTTAATATTTTTCTATATAATTTGACTAGTGAGGAGGCTTAGACCTATGGACCTGATAGGGCTTGATTGACCGTGCCGTAAAATTGGCTAACTTTATGGTCCAACTAATACAACTAATACACATCTATGTCTGCCGTAAAATTGGCTAACTTTATGGTCCAACTAATACAACTAATACACATCTATGTCTGCCGTAAAATTGGCTAACTTTATGGTCCAACTAATACAACTAATACACATCTATGTCTGCCGTAAAATTGGCTAACTTTATGGTCCAACTAATACAACTAATACACATCTATGTCTGCCGTAAAATTGGCTAACTTTATGGTCCAACTAATACAACTAATACACATCTATGTCTGCCGTAAAATTGGCTAACTTTATGGTCCAACTAATACAACTAATACACATCTATGTCTGCCGTAAAATTGGCTAACTTTATGGTCCAACTAATACACATCTACGTCCTTGGATGTGCACATCTAGTGTAATGATATCATAGTACCCTCCCATGGTTCTGACCGGGGTTTGATTTCCCGGATGTGCACAGATCTATGAATGTTTAGGAAATTCAAAATCTCGACCTCATTTACCGACGACGACACATATGAAAAGGGCACAAAATGTACCTTAGGTTGATGTGTGGTCGTCCGAGATCTCGTTAGCGGAATAACTCAGTTGTTTTGACGTTGGGTTGATCGTCTTGTATCCGCTGAGAAAGTTCCGATCTCTCTCTCTCTCCCTCTCCCTATATTTCTTTCGTTTCTCTTCGCTGTAGATATTTTGGATCGTGTGGCGATAATTGAAGGTTGAGGGAAGCATCTGAGGTAATTTTGGGTGACGTCGGGTTGATCATCTTGTATCTCGCTGAGAAAGTTTGGATCTCTCTCTCTCCCTGTATTTCTTTCGTTTCTCTTCTCTTCTCTGTAGGTATTTTGGATCGTGTGGCAATAGTTGAAGGTTGAGGGAAGCGTCTGTGGTAATTTTGGCCTGTCGTGGAGCGTGTTTCTTTGACGGTCGTCAGAAAACTTTCCGGTGACTAAATTTTTTTTCTTTTTCAATTAATTGTTACACTATGAGCCAAGCAAATTATCTATATCTAAAGAAAATTATCTATAGGTCCTAATCAACCTAGAAATGTGATATCAAATTGTAACCACCTGATTTTTTGTAATGACTTGATTTTCAATACCGTCTGCGTGGGTCACAAAAACTTCGACGGTCGCTGGAAAACTAGAGTTTTACGGCTACTAAATTTTTTTATTTTTTTAACTGATGGTTACACTATGAGTCAAGCCCCACAGGACACACTAACTCTCTATCTAAAGAAAATTATCTATTGGACCTAATCAACTTAGAACTGAGATATCAAATTGTAACGACCCAATTCTTGATACCTCGAATCATAAGTAGCTATATATACTCGAGGGAAAAAAATGACCGTAAAATTTTCTTTTGTAAAAGGACAGACAAGAAATTTAAAATTTAAATACGCATTCAAAATGGACATAAAAATAGTTAAAAAAAACAGACACAAAAATAGTTCAAAGGCAATATATGCAAAGTCAAATCAAAACATAATAATAAAATGACAAGAAGGAAGATGGCTAGATGAAGTTGCACGACTTTCCATGCTCCCACCCTCAACAGTGGTCTACACTCGATCTAAAAAAAAGAAGAATAACATGGGATGAGTATACCTACTTATAGGTCTCGTCGGACTTAATCCTATGAACAAAAACTTAGGTTATGTGCTCAATACTATTTTTAACGATCACCCATGGCTAAAAGGTTATACCAACTTGGTAAGCACTTTCAACTACCCTCAGTATACTTCTTTGAAGGAGTACTCAATCCATATGAGGTTCACAACTTAAGGTTTGTTTTTTCTTCTTTCTTGGCTCTAGGTTTCATGTATGGTTTCATGTATGTCTAGATCCTTCCTCAGTCTTGCGCAAGGGGCGTCTTAAGTCACTATGATACATGAGAAGGAACCTAAGGTAATCCTCGCCAGTATGCAAAAGATCCTTTCGTTCTAATGGTGACCGTACTCCATACCTAAATTATCAATGTAAATATATTAATATTGACTCACATGCTCAAATCTAATACGAAAATGCATGAAATAATACACCAAAAATAAAGTTTTTCATCAAACTGTTTAAATTGTATGGTTAAACAAGTTTTTGGGTTCAACAAAATGACAACCTTACTTTATTTCTTCAATATCTAACACAAGAACTTATTTCCATTTTTAGTAAATTCTTTTCTAAAAAAGAAACTCAAAATAAATGCTATCATTATCAAGAGTCTAAAGATTCCTTATTGACATTAAAATGAGATTGATGTGAATAATTTTTTGATATCTATGTAGAGATCTAGTGATACAATATTTTTTAAAACAATAAAATATAGTAAAAAAATTACAAGAGCCAATACATGACTCAAACCTATTTCAAATCCGATACTCATATTCTTGATTCTTTGATACTGTCTCACTGCTAAAAGTCATGTAAGTTTAGAAACAATAGGAGGAACGAGTATAAAAATTCTAATTTACACTCCAAAAAATATTAGATACAATATCTTACTAAAAACGCTATCGTAGTCATTCTACAATGTTTTTCATACATCGTAACAGTCCATGTTATTAAAAGTCTAGAACTTTTTATCACGCGGGTTTTGGACGACCCATATATGACGGATCATTTATTCTTCGCCTGATTACTTGAGCGATTCTCTTGCGACATTTCTCTCTCTTCTATATGTCATTTTCTATATATATTTTTAAGTCAGAAAAAAGCAGCATTCAAACATGTAACTTTTTTATTGGTTTAAGTGATACAACCGACTTACTTTAAGAGAATAAATTATTTTAAAAAAACAAAAGTTAAAATAATCTTAACATGTTACGATTTAGAAAATTTGTATATAAAACAAAAATGATCATTCTATGAACCATCTAGGAAAGCAAATTTAGTATTCATACTCATTTTCAATATTTATTTAATTAATTTAAATTTAGTTTAGTTAAATTTAATTTTGATGAAGAAAATTAGCTGGTTTGTTTGAGAAGTTAAAGGGAAGACTTAAGATTTTCTGCACAGAGGAGGGGTGTTTTGGTATGTGGAGACGGTCTAATATTTTTTCAATTTCCACCATATATAATTGCTTTGAAACAACATCTAACTATTTATTGATTTTTTTTTTAAATTTTATTTTAGTATATTTTTAGTTTTTAATTTATAAAAAGTATTGATAAAGAGCTAAGGAAAAGTCAATGGCCCACATCTAGTGTAGTGGTATCATAGTACCCTACCGTGGTATTAATCGAGGCTTTATGGCATAAATCCCAACATCATAGACTACTTTATGAGTACTGACTGGGGTTTGATCTTGTAGGTCAATCTTCTAATAGTAGTGAAGTGATAGGGCTAGATTAACCATGCCAAACTTACTTTATGGTCCAACTAAAACATACATTACTTCCGATGTGCGCATCTAGTGTGTAGTGGGTACCCTCCAATGGTACTGACCGGGGTTCGATTCCCCGGGTGTGCATTTTTCAAGCTTACTTGTAGGTCAATCGTCTAATGACTTAAGATGAAATAAAGAGATTAGAAATAAGTGGCTAAGTTAAGCCTCCTATAATAGTAGGGAAATGCTTAAAATAAAGAGATTAGAAATAAGTGGCTAAGTTAAGCCTCCTATAATAGTAGGGAAATGCACATTTTGTTGTTGTGAATGTATAAAAAGAAAATCATATTTAGTTTTAAATATACTTTAAGATTACCTGTTCAATCGAGCTCAATCTAAATTTCTACTCACAAATTTAAGTAACCTTGTATCGAACTATTAATGTTTAATTTATTACTAAAACTAAAAATATACCTACAAAATGTTTGTTCTACTAGTAATACATTTGATTAATTGTTTGACTAAAACAATGTCACCATTATCCAAACCAAAGAATTTGATTCAAAGCTTATCTCCTAGCGAAAGAATGTGAAATTAGTCTTTGTTGTAAGATTCGGCTATATCAATATGACTAGCGTTCAACCACTACTATAAATATCGAACTTCAACTATTCATAAACAAAGTTTGTTGAAATTATCAATCAAAGGTTTGCAATGAAAATGTCAATGAAGAACTGTTTCTTCAAATCTAGTTCCAATTAAAAATGTCAATGAACAAGAATTGCAAGAAGTCTGAAGGTTTGCAATGAAAGTGTATAACAAGAATGGTGAACGTCTCATTGACTTGCGTGTGGTGAATGGTTTGTCTTATACGATCAATGGAGGTAGAATAAGAATTTTTATTATTGTGATAGAAGCTATAAATGACGATTGTATAACTTGGTCGTATAATGCAAAGGTAGAGTACTATGTGTTTAACCCTATGATGCCCCAACTCTTATCATTTTCTAATATATTTCTCAAACGCAAATTTAGTATTCATACTTATTTTCAATATTTATTTAATTAATTTAAATTTAGTTTAGCTAAATTTAATTTTGGTAAACAAAATTAGATGGTTTGCCGGAGAGGTTAAGGGGGAAGACTTAAGATCTTCTATACACAAGTGCATGGGTTTGAACTCCATAGCCAGTATTATAGAGATATATAAGTGATTGACATCATCTAGTAATATTTTTATGTTTTCTAATGACTTTTTTGAAATAAAGAGATTAGAAATAAGCTGCTATAAGTGCACCTAGAAGGGACAATAGTGAAGAGACTTAGATTTATGGGCTAGATTATCCAAGACATAGAATTGCTAACTTTATGGTCAAACTAAACACAACGAGTGTAGTGCTATCAAAGTACCCTCCCAAGGTGTTGATCGGGGTTTGATTCCTTAGATGTGCATTTTTCAAGCTTACTTGTTGGTCAATATAAAGAGATTAGAAATTAGTAGAAAAGTGCACCTAGAAGAAATCCCTAGTGGGTGCCTTACCTCGTAATAGTAGTAAAGAGGCGTGCTACATTGACCAAGCCATGGCTAAAACTTTATGTTTATGGTCCAATTAAAAGACAAAGTAGGACTTGCACATTTAGTGTAGTGGTATCATAGTACCCTCGGGGTTTGATTTCCTGAATGTTTTGATTTCCTGAATGTGCATTTTTCAAGAAAAGTGCACCTACAGAACCCCTAATGGTGGGGTGTCTCCTAGTGAAGAGGCGGGCTAGATTGACCAAGATTGGTTAACTTTATGGTCCAACTTAAAGACAGAGTACTTCCCTAGGATGTGCACATCTAGTGTAGTGGTATCATAGTACCCTCCCACGGTACTGACTAGGGTTAAATTTCTCGAATGTGCTTTTTTCAAGCTTACTTGTAGGTCAACCTTCTAATCCCTTTTATGAAATAAAGAGATTAGAAATTAGTCGAAAGTGCACCTAGGAGAAGAGAACCCCTAAAGAGTGCACCTAGAAGAATCCCTAATCGGACAGTAGTGAAGAGACTTAGATTTATGGGCTAGATTAACCAAGACATAGAATTGCTAACTTTATGGTACAACTAAAAGTGCACCTAGAAGAATCCCTCCCACGGTACTTGTAGGTATTTTAGTTACTAAATATTACATCACTGATATGATCTTATGTCCATATCTTTGTTTTGGCATGACATTCTGCTCTTTGTTAGGATTTTATTTTTATCTTCGGTTAAGCATTGTACTGACTATAAATATAGTCATTCTTCACATGATAAAGTACCGAATTTCCTTCCTTCTGCAAACTTATCTTCATTAAATTTATCATTTGGTATCAGAGTCTTGTCTCTTTCTTATCTTCATTAAATTTATCATTTGGTATCAGAGCCTTGACTCTTTCAGCCGCAGCTATAGATGACTACTGAAGGCATCTTTGTTCGACCAGCCATACCAAAATTTGTTGGTCACTACGATCATTGGAGTACGTTAATTCAGAACTTTCTTCGCTCCATAGAATATTCGCAAGTAGTTGAGTCTAGGATTTCTACCGTTGCAGATGATGCTAAATACTCATATGAATAGATGGAGGTAGTAGATTAGAAATTTAAAGACTTTAGAGCTAAGAACTACCTTTTCCATGCCATCAATCGCTAAATTCTGGAGACTATTTTGGATAAAGAAACTTCGAAAGGAATTTAGGATTCAATGAAGAAAAATTCCAAGGAAATACAATGGTGAAATGAGCACAACTACAGGCTCTGCGCAAGGACTTTGAGGCCCTTCATATGAAGGAAGGTGAGACTGTTTCTGATTTCTTTTCTCATACTCTCACCATTGCCAACAAAATGCGTTTTCATGGTGAAAAGATGACTGATGTTAGCATTATTGAGAAAATCCTGCGCTCCATGACTTCAAAGTTTGATTACCTGGCTTGCTGCAATAGAGAATCCAACGATTTAGACATCATGACAAATTAATGAATTGCAAAGACATAATGTGGAAGAGCAGACATTGAAGATCACTGTTGACAGCAATACAGGGAGAACAAATCGTGGAGGTGGCACAATTCGAGGTAGAGGACGAGGACATGGGAGACCAGGTTTTAACAAAACTCATGTTGAGTGTTTTAATTTTCATGACCATTGCTTCTCCTGTCATATGTTGTCATATGTTGAAGAGATGATAGAACAAAAGGAGGACTCAACAGATTGTTTGTTTGAAATAGAAGCCTTCAAAATGTTCCAACTTTTCAAAAGAAATGTGGACAAAGAAACTGGGACAAATATTTTAGGTTTGAGAATTGATAGAGGTCGAGAGTTCACATCTACTGAGTTTATTGAGTTGTGCTCAAATCATGGAATACATCGACAATTCACTAAAACCTGCAGACCACAGCAAAACGAAGTGGCAGAAAGAGAAAACTACTCGGATGAGGAGGTTTATGTGGCACAACCTTCTGCCTATGTGATCAAGGGCGATTTGGAGGATAGAAAAAGTACATCAGACAGAGGATTAGCAGAGATGTAGTTAGGTTTCACTGGCGGTGGACCTTCGGATTTGTAGAATCTGGACTCGAAGAAGAAGATGATGAATCATCTCCTTTAGGAGTTGGAGAAATAGCTTCTTGATGATAACGACGACGATAATGGAAGTGATGCTGCGTCTGTGATTACGAGTTCGACTAGTGCTTGGTGTGAGACAATGTATAAGCTAATTAGTTTGACGGCGCCGCCAAATCAAATGCCAGTTTCGTCTTCACCAACTACCTCTGCTTCATCTTCTTGTTCTTCGTTATGTCGTCCTATGTGGCTTCTCCGTCTTCCAATTCTTGAAAATAGTCTGTAATCGAGGTTGCGACGACCATTTCTAAGGGGAAATTGGAGGTTGTGGTGAGATTCTTGCGCCGATTGTTAAGATTTCGAATGCGAGAGATAGTTCTGTGTAGGAGATTAGCATAGTATATGGTTTTCGCTCTAAAATCGTGGATAAATCTAACGGAATTTTTGCCACCTATGGTGTAGATTTTCGGCAATGAACATTCGGCAGCGACTCAGTCGCTTTACGATGTTTCTGGTTGCTTTAAGCTTGCTTTCATGGCTACGAATCTCGCGATTCTTGAGGCTATAGAGAAAGATGATCGAAAACTACACGGTGTGGATTTTAATATCAGGAAGGGAGGTCAGCATATGAATCTAATCCCCCTTCTCTTAGGTCAACAAGAAGAGAAGGTTGTCATGAAATTGACGGCGGTTGTCGCGGACAACGGTGGATATGAGAGGTTAAAAAAGGTCGGTAAGTCACAGAGTCAGCTGGTAAAAGAACACGATGTTGGGTTAGAATTCAACATGGTGAAAATGGAACTAGCGGAGATGATGTGCGAGTCACTCGGGTGCGATGGAGATGAATAACTAGTAGTGAATTTTGCTTTTAAGTTGTATCAGATGCTGGACTAGAGCATGTCAATAGAGAAAAGATCCGAGATGAGTGTGTGTCAGGTTATTCATTTTTGCTAAGTTCAAGAGCTGTTTCATGGTCCTCATAGAAGCAACTCGTAGTCACACTCTTCACTACTGAAGTTGAAATCATTGCTGCTGTAGCTTGTGCTTGCCAAACCATATGGTTAAGAAGAATGCTGGAAAAGCTCTATCATATCCCAATTGGAGCTATGATGGTGTACTGTGATAATAGTTCCACTATTAAGCTGACCGAAAATTCAGTCTTCCACGATTGAAGCAAACACATTGATGATCATTTCCATTTCCTCCGTGATTTAGTAAAGGTGAAACTGTGATGTTACAACATTGTCATACTAAAGAGCAAGAGTTTGATATCATGACAAAACCTTTGACTCGAGTTGTGTTTGAGATGCTACACATGTTGCTTGGTGTCTATCAAGATCCTGAAGTTTGATCTAAAGAGTGCATCATCAGTCTACGAAGGAATGTTGAAAAAGATTTAGTTGCTATTTTTATGTTTTAGTTTCTTAATATTAGATTACTGATACGATCTTATGCAGATCATAGATATGATCTTAGATCAGATTCTTCGTTTTGGTATGATATTCTGGTTTCCGTCAGAATTTTATTTTTATCTTTGGTTAAACATTGTACTGGCGATAAATATAGTCATTCTTCACCTAATAAATTACTAAGTTTCCTTCCTTCTACAAACTTATCTTCATTAAATTTATCACGGCTATCCTAAGCAATTCAACTGGGTGTGTATTTACTGTTCTACACACGGTCAACACATGTGAGTATGGACCCACTAGTCGGTTCCCACGCCTCTTGGGCCTCTTTCTTGTCGGGTGAGCATTCCTTAGGAGTTGTTAATGTTGGACACCCGTTAGGAATAGCAACCATTGTAGCATTATAATAAATATAATGATTCTTTTCTTGCCTCGTAGTGTACGCGTCTGTACCATCATAAAAGAAGAAGGGGTATCCATGGCTTTATATTATATCTGTAGCTTTCATTACATGTATAACAACTCCTCTAACATTTTTCTTTGTATTATATCATTTTATCATAATTTCTCATGCATTTATCGAAGTTATGTATTATCATGTCTTCAAATATATCATAAACTATCATGTCTTCTAACATATCATATCATATTATGTACATATTATATCACATCATATATTATAACATTCAAAAATCACATCACGAGCATGTCGTCAAGCATATAATATCTTAACACATCATATTGTAAACATATCATTTTATCACGTATAACATAACATTCACATATCATATCGTACACATCATTTCATTATCATCCAAATATATGAGTATACGACACATGCGAAGCCACGACCACATGTCATCATAAAACATACAATTTATAACCAAATCAATAGAAGTGTCACCTACTTGGTTGGCCTTAATCGACATTTCCCTAATATTCAAGTACGTTTGCTTTTCGTCCCTTGAAATTTCTCCAAGTATTGTCGGTTGTTATTTTCTATTATAATGTTATCTTGTTTCGTTAGTAACTAAAATTCCTTAACTCAATCTAACTTGAATCGTGAAATTGAACCTTATATTTACCTTAATTTTCTTAAACAAGGTCAATTTTAACTTGAAGATGATCAGAACGATTTAATTTGAGCAAAATTCCCTCTATTGAGCTGAGGGACTGATTTCTTAGTTGCAGAGCCAAAGCCAAGCGAGCTAACTGAGCCCGTAAACTGGAGTTTCTTGCTACAAGCGCCACATGTGGCACAATGAGGCGCTGATTACGGGTTGCTTGCTACAGGCGTGTTGGTTACAGGTTGCAGATTTGGGCTGGCTTGCAGGTTGCAGATTTCGGTTATTTTGTGTAGTGGATCTTGGCTTGCAGGTTGGTCGCGGTTGTAGATCTATTCACTTAGCCACAAGGTAAGTGTATGACACTAACACCTCCATACATAGAGAACTATGTGATTATTGGAGAACTATGTGATTATTTTGAGGTAAGGTAAGTGTATGACACTAACACCTTAATATGCATAATTGAGTTTGACAAAATTTGAGGAAAAAAAAAAGGTAAGTGTATATATAAAACTGTGTGATTATTTTATTGTGGTCTATGCCATTTTCATAGTTAAGAGACACTAATACCTTCATACATAGAGAGAGAGGGCTTAGTGTAAGCAGGGAGAGTAGTCTAATGCTTGTTGAACTCCTTGAGGACATCTTCAAATAATGATAGTTGGGGCATCATAGGATTAAACACACAGTACTCCACCTTTGCAATATATGACCAAGGAATACCATCTTCATTTATAGCTTCTATCACAATAATAAAAATTCTTATTCTACCTCCATTAATCGTATAAGACAGACCATTCACCACACGCAAGTAAATGAGACGTTCACCATTCTTGTTATACACTTCCACAGCAAACCTTCCAACCTTTTGCAATTCTTCTTCATTGACATTCTTAATTGGAACTATATTTGAAGGAAACACTTCTCCACACCTCATTCTGGAACACCTTTGATACATAGTTTCATCAAACTTACTTTGTTCATGAATAAGTGGTGTTCAATATTTATAGCTGTGGCTGATGCTGTTCAAATTGATATAGCCGAATCTTACAACAAAGAATAATTGAGCATTCCTCCATTAGGAGATAGATTTATGAACGTTTAGGAAACCCAAAATCTCGACCTCGTTTACCGACGACGATGCGTATGAAAAGGGCACAAAATGTACCTTAGGTTTATGTGCGGTCGTCGGGGATCTCTTTAGGTGTATAACTCGGTTATTTTGACATCGTGTTGATCGTCTTGTGTCTCGATGAAAAAGTTCGGATCTCTCTCTCTCCCTCTATTTCTTTCCTTTCTCTTTTCTCTTATCTGCAGGTATTTTGGGTCGTGTGGCGATGGCTGAAGGTCAAGTGAAGCGTCTCTGGCAATTTTGGCGTGCCATGGAGCGTGTTTTTGTGTGGGGAAAACTTCGACGATCACCGAAAAACATTGACGGTACACTATGAGCCAAATTGCAGGCGACACATTGACTACACACTGGCTACACACTGACTATCTAGGCCCGATTTTCAATACCTCGAATTACAAGTAGCCACGTATACTCCATGGTAAAAAGGACTGTACAATTTTCTTTTGTAAGATAAGAGACACAAGGAATTTAAAATTTAAATATGCATTAAAAAATGGTCATAAAAATAGTTTAAGAAGGGACATAGGTAATATACTCAAAGCAAAGTCAAATAAAAACAGTTTTCTAAAAATACATAAGTTTCAAAAAGTAATATTCAAAATAATAATAAAATGACAAGTAGGAAGATGGCTAGATCTAAAGAGTACCCTTGCAGCAGGCTCCCACCGTGAACAGTGGTCAGACTTAATCCTATGAACAAAAACTTAGCAAACAACCTACTTGTAGGACTCGTCAGACTTAATCCTATGAACAAAAACTTAGGTTATGTGCTCATAACTATTTTTAACGATCACCCATGGCTAAACACCTATACCAACTTGGTAAGTCACTGAATCACTCAGCAAACAACCTACTTGTAGGTCTCGTACGACTTAATCCTATGAACAAAAACTTAGTCTATGTGCTCATAACTATTTTTAACGATCACTCATGGCTAAACGGTTATACCAACTTGGTAAGTCACTGTTCAACTACTCTCAGTATACTTCTTTTAAGGAGTACTCAATCCCTCTTAGGTTCAAAACTGACTTTTTTTTTCTTGGCTCTAGGTTTCATGTATGTCTCGATCCTTCATCGATCTTGCATGAGGGGCGCCTCAAGTCACTATGATACATGAGAAGGGCCCTAAGGTAATACTCGCCGATATGTGAAAGATCCTTTCGTTCTAATGGTTGCCGTACTCCATACCTAAATTATCGATGTAAATATATTAATACTGATCCACATACTCAAATCTAATATGAAAAATGCATGAAATAATGCACCAAAAATAAAGATGTTGTAGCAACATAAACTTAAAGTTATATATGTATGTATACATGTACATTTGTGTCAATTTTAAAATAAATTAATTGTGAAACTACTACACCACAATGTCATTATATTTTAAAAATGAGAGGCCTAAGAAATCATTAAAATACTTTTATTATTTTTCTCTCATACATCTCATGGTACAACAATTTGAGGTGTCTATAGCCTTGTGTAGCTTTCAAAAATAATTTCTCCAATTTTAGATATAAACGGACAATTTTGGCTTTGATTCATCTTAGTTAGCCACTAAAAATCATTTTTAAATTGGGCAAATGGTCGAATAAATATAAGTGGAAGAAAATCCAAACATACTTGATTTTTCTATGTATAATTGTTTTGATTTTTCGATATATAATTGCGACTTTGACAACAAAATTTATGTAATATACTCCATAAAAGGAATCGGTAATGGAAACAGGTATCTTTGAGATACGGTCATAAATTGAAGAGATTGACCTAACCATTCAATACCTGAATTCATGTTTCTGGTATGCATCTAGTGGTGTGTCAACCAAATATTTGTGTGGTACACTAAGCTCGCTTGTAGCTCGAAGTTTTCCTAGAAAGAATCTATTTAATATATGACTTAAGTCGGAGTCACCTCATTTCTAACCAAGCTGATATCGACCTTATTAATTGCTAAAGTAAAATTTTGTTCATCTGTTATCGAAGAGGTGCTTCTCTCATTGAAGAGTATTTATATGTCCACAAAATAAATCCTTGGATTATTTATTAATTTGAGGCTAGCAAAATTAATATTATTATATTTAATGGTTAAAATTTTAAGTTACATTAGGATTGATGAGTTTGTAAAGAAATTTACCGTGTGAATGTCATTACTTGAAATATACTATAAATTATATGGAATTAATATTAATATTCTTAAAAATATATAAATTTAATATTAGTATTCTTCCAAATATAGATATCACATCTCTTAATGAATAAAAATTTGAATAAAAGAACAATAATTTAGTTTATTACACAATTCAATTTAAACTAGGTTTTCCGTCACGACCCATTGCTGGCATTGCTGGCCTACTCAATGCATTATCGTCTACAACAACTTTTTCATCATTATCGCTGGAATCACCTCCTCTACAACGTTCAATTGTATTACAACCTCTTTTATATGGATTTGGCAAGAGTTAATTTACGGATGTTTTGGGCTACATCCAGGATTAAGGTCGCCTTTCAAAGGGTCGTAACCGATGTATTGTGTTGCATTTGTTATCTCAATCATGTCAATGCTAACAAAGAGAACCACAATTAAAATAATCATGGTTCCCTTCGACGTGATGATTATCGATAACAAAAACTAATACAAAAATAAATTTTAGAATGACTTGATCAAAATGGTGGAGATGCATTTATATATACACAATTAGTTATTTTTAGATTTTATTTTTATCCCTTCAAAACTCTAACTAACATTATGAAAGAATATTAGATACAATAGCTTACTAAAAATGCCAACCTAGTCATTCTACAATGTTTTTCATACGTGATGACAGTTCATGTTATTAAAAGTCTAGAATTTTTTAATTTTTTATCACGCGGATTTTGGGCCTTGGGTCAAAGATGGGGCCGACCCAAATATGACGGATCCTTTATTCTTCACCCGATTCCTTCCGCGATTCTCTTGCGACATTTCTCTCTCCTCTATTTGTCATTTTCAATGCTGATTTTTGTCCTTTTTTGCCTCTTTGTTTGCCTTCCTTCCTTTCCAGTAGTTTCGCGGCTTAAAAGTTCCTATAGTCACATATCTATGAACATTTAGGAAACCTAAAATTTCGACCTCGTTTACTGACGACGATGCGTATGAAAAGGGCCCAAAATGTACCTTAGATTGATGTGCGATCGTCGAGAATCTCTTTACCAGTATAACTCGGGTGTTTTGACGTCGATTTGATCATCTTGAATTTGTTATCATGATCACTTAATAACTCGGCTTTTCTTATTTTCATTTTTTCCCCTTAACATATGTGATTCAAAATTTAAAAATATTCTTTTACTCACTTGAGTCCTAATCCTTCACACCTTCTCATTTATATTCCCAATTTTTTTTTTTTTTTTTTTTTTTTTTTTAACTACTTCACTTTTAATTTTATTAAGTTTAAGAAAAATGTAATAGCCCAAAAATAAATAAACAAATAAAAAAATAGTTAAAATAATAATAATAATAATAATAATAATAATTAATTAATTAATTATTATTATTATTATTATTAAAAAAAAATCTTTCCCAACCTCTCCCCACTAACCTCTCATCCCTTCCCACAATTATCTCACCCATCTTATGCCAATTGCAAAGAAAGAAACAGAAAAACAACATCAGATTTGAGAAGAAGCAAAATGGCTTGAGCAGATGGCAGATTTAGAGATTTTTGTCAGTTATAAGAAATTAATTTAGGTCAAATCTTCTTTCATATTTTACGGGATCTTGTAATAATCAGATCTCATATTCAATTAATTAGATTTTCTAGTGGGCAGATCCATCCATCTGTAGCCAAATTAAAATTGGCCAATAATATCTGTTTACAGAATGAAAATAAATATAGGGTTAGAGTAATATCTTATTTACAAATGTTTACAGAACTGAGAATCTATTTACAGGATGGGAATGAAAATAACTACAAAGAGGGAGGATCTATTTACAGGATGGGAATGAAAATAATTACAAAGAGGGAGGAGGGAAAATTGAGGGAAGATTTGTTAAACAGAATTTAAAAATATAACACGAGATATTGCGGGCATGAAACTCCATTAAATTCTGTCTAACGGTAAATATCAGAATTTTAACAAGGTAAATTAGAGAAATAATTATATAGAGTTCAAACTTGAAACTGATGTCATGGGCTCACATAGGTTGACTTGGATTTCAAGGGACGTAATCAAACTTTCAGTAAGGATATATACGTGACAACGACTTAAGTTAGCCAGGTAAGTGGCCTTACTATCGGCATGGTTATATTTGATGTTGACACGTGCCCTATGGTTCTGTACGTGTCATATATATTGATATGTGTGAACTGTCTGTGAATTGATATGCTTCCTATATGTTATGTTATGTTATAATATGTGGTTTGTATGATAATAATTATGGTACGATGTGCTCAAGGTTATGTTCGAGATAAGGTACGAGAAGGATGCACAAAATGAAATGTAACGATAGGAGTAAGAAACGTTCATGAAACGTTAGAGTTAGGTTACACACCGGAGTGCTATGGATAGGAGAGATTGATGAAAGAATACGATTAGGTTATGGGTAGAAAGGGATAGATTTGTGATAGATTGATAGAACGATAGTGTTAGGGTATGTTCTTATAACGATATGACTAAGGTACGTCACGTAATGATATGTCTGTGATAGGTATAAGAACGTTAAGGCTATGGTAAGTTAGAGAACGATATGACTATGAAGTGTTTACGTTATGACTTGGTTATGATATGATACATTGTATGCTAGATTATTGTGCTTAAGTACGAAATCATGTGAACGTGAATGTATGTTATTTATGCTGCCTAGTTGATGTGATATGAATGCATGTGACGATGTGTGGCCTTTGTACGATTATGGCTTGTTGTATGAGTATTGGAATGTAACTAAATGAATTGTATGACATGAAATACGGTAAATTGCATGATACATAACCCCGCTAGGAATATGAATGATGTGTAACGAAATGAGAATGAGAATGGCATGTAAGCATGAAAACGTGACACGGGGTTATGTTCATTAAATGATGACTGTAGGACTAGTGGGACCTCATGCATATTGTGTGATCATGCATTTGGGGGGATACCCCTATCCCATCACGAGGGTACGGACGCGTACATCCAAATGGCAGGACAACGATCGTTATGCCCTGCATAGCGCTGCCGTGACGGTTTTAGTTTTAACGGGTCCCGGTGGGCCCCCAGAGCATGCCCACCAGCTAGGGACAGTGGCCCAACAGTGTGCGAACTAGCTGGTGAGCCTATATTCGCACGTATGGGCTGCGTGTAGAGTATATGGTACACGTCCACGATTACCCGTTAGGATTGCACCATAGGAAAAATGAAACGAAACGAAACGAAATGAAAGATAGGTCACATCATTTCATTGCATGTGATTGTTGCATTTAACCCCAATAGTGGGGTCACTTATTGAGTATTTCTTTAAATACTCAAGCCATATGCTACTACATTTTTCAGGTTAAGGCAAGACATTTCTGTACGGCTGACGACGGCATCGCAACTCAAGATCATAGCACATGCATAGGATAGTGGCATTTATATTCTTAGACTTAGGATAGAATATGATGTTTTAAACTTAAACGCTTATTTATTTTATTTCGAATCTTTTGTTGTGTCGTTTTAAAGATGTTTTCGAAACACGTAAGTCCATGGCTGTGTTTTAAGTTAAAGGTTATGTTTTATGGAATTTAAATGAAGTCTTCCGCATTCAATGTTTATAGTACTTATACAGGGACCTAAATTAAGTAGAAAATTTTGGGTCGTTACAAAAAAAACAACCACTTTTATCATTTAGTATCACTTAAGCAACTGTATTTAACATTTATTAATTAAATAATTATAAATTCTACATAATTAATGGAGGGCACAAAAAAATTGATGTGTTAGTAGTTTTAATGTTTGTTTTAATTAAGCCGAAAAAAAACAGCATTCAAACATGTAACTTTTCGTAGGTTTTAAGTGATACAACTGACTTAGTTTAAGATAATAAATTATTTTCAAAAAACAAAAGTTAAAATAATCTTAACATGTTACGATTTAGAAAATTGGTAAGACAAAAATTATCATTGAATGAACCTGCTAGGAAAGTAAATTTAGTATTGATACTAATATTCAATATTTATTTAATTAATTTAAATTTAGATCTTCTGCTAGCCCATTAGCTGGTTTGCTCGAGAGGTTAAGGAGGTTTGCCTGAGAGATTAAGGAGGAAGACTTAAAATCTTCTGCACGAAAGTGCGCATGGGTTCGAACACCATAGCCAGCATTAGAACAAAAAAAAGTTGAAAAGGCGGCTTTTTTGAAGCCAAGTAATAGCTGTGAAGAGGCTTCAACTTATGGGCTTGATAGGACTAGATTGGATTGGCCAAGCCATAAAATTACCTAATTCACCTAATTCTATGGATGTGCATTTTTCAAGCTTACTTATAGGTGAATCGTACCCCTAATTTTGTAGGCCAATCTTCTAATGACTTAAAAACCCCTAATGGGTGACTTACTCTTGTAATAGTTGTGAAGAGGCTTAAACTTATGGGCTTGATAGGACTAGATTGGCCAAGCCATAAAATTAGAATTTTATGGTCCAACTAAAACACACCTACTTCCCGTGCAAATCTAGTATAGTTGTATCATAGTACCCTCCCATGGTACTGAGGGGTTCGATTCCACGGATGTGCATTTTTCAAGCTTACTTGTAGGTGAATCGTACCCCTAATAGGTGCATTTTTCAAGCTTACTTGTAGGTGAATTGTACCCCAAATAACCCAAATAGGTGACTGTAATAGTAGTGAAGAGGCTTAGATTTATGGGCTAAATTGACCAAGACATAGAATTGCTAACTTTATGGTCCAACTAAAACACACATACTTCCCTCCTGGATGTGCACATCTAGTGTGGTATCATAGTTTCCTCCCACGATACTAATCGGGCTTCGATTCCCCTGAATGGCTAAGTACACCTAAAATAACCCCTAACGAGTGACTTTCTACTTAGACTTATGGGCCTGATAGGGCTAGGTTGACCAAGCCTTGGCTAACTTCGTCCAACTAAAACACACAATACTTCTCAACTGGATGTCCACATCTAGTGTAGTGGTAGCATAGTACCCTCTCACAGTACTGTCCGGGAAATTTCCTTGGAGAACCCCTAATGGGTGACTTACTCTCTTGTAATAGTAGTGAAGAGGTTAAAACTTACGGGCCTGATATGGCTAGATTGACCGCCATAGAATTGGTTAATTTATGGACCAACACACAGTACTTCCCTCCTGGATGAGCACATCTAGTGTAGTGGTATCATAGTACCCTCCCATGGTACTAACCGAGGTTCGATTTATTGGATGTGAATTTTTCAAGCTTACTTGAAGGTCAATCGTCTAATGACTTTTATGAAATAAAGAGATTAGAAATAAGTGGCTAAGGGCACCTAGAAGAAACCATAATTGGTGACTTACGGGTCTGATAGGGAATTGGCTAACTTTATGGTCAAACTAAAACACACAGTACTTCCCTCCTGGATGTGAACATCTAGTGTAGTTGTATCACAGTACCCTCCCACAGTACTGACCGGGATTGGATTTCCAGATGTGCATTTTTCAAGCTTACTTGTAGGTAATTCTTCTAATAACTTAGATGAAATAAAGAGATCTTCTAATGATTAGATGAAATGAAGAGATTAGAAATAAGTGTCTATGTGCACTTAGAAGAACCCGAGTGACTTACTCTCTTGTAATAGTAGATAAGAGTCCTAAACTTATGGGCCTGATAGGGCTAGATTGACCAAGCCATAGAATATGCTAACTTAATGGTCCAACTAAAACACACACTACTTCCCACCTGGATGTGCACATCTAGTGTGGTGGTATCATATAAAGGGAATGAATTCTTCATCCACGTAAGGAAGCATTGAGAACCGTTTTAATTTTTATTTTGAATTAAAACAAAAGAAATAAATATGAGTTTAAGAATTCTACCTTTCTAGAAATCCTAGTTTGCAAGACATTCTTCCACATTCCACAAGATCTTCCTTGCTATGACTCGAACACAAAGCTAAGGCTTGTGGGAGCCTCTTGAAAGAAAATCCCAAAGGGTTTAGAGAAAAAGAAAGAGTTTCGAGAATTCTTTAGAGATGTAATTACATTCTCCGGAGAAAGTGGGAGAGATTGATGTGTCTTTTGCTCAACCCAAAGGTGTTGTCCTCTAGATTCAATCTTCATGAATTATAGTGACTATCCAAGCTGGTTTCTTTATCAAAGTTGTTGATTTGACATCCATGAAACTCTAGATTCAATCTTCATGAATTATAAGCCAATGTACATAGAGTTATCCGTTCAGGAGGCCAACTTATTTACCATTCGAATTTCAAAATATTTGTAGTCTCTTGAAACTTATTTCCCATTCGAGTTTCAAAATATTCGAATGGTACTAGAACACATAGGCAAACTCAAGTGTCTTGGCTCTGCTCCTCTTTTTTTCTTGGTATAAAGAAACTTGCATTCTTTGTTTCGACATCTTCTTCCTCTACTGTTCATCTCTCCATAGTTACCATTGAACCCTCTCTCTCTTGCCCTTTTCTCACAATAGAGTCATGGACTTAATTCTAAAGCCTGTACCTTGCGTCTCAATAGTCCACACCCGATGGTTGTTTCTCGAACACCTGATTGCTTGGTTCTTCATTCTCCATTTCCATTCTCTTTCTCTTGTTTCATTCCTGTTCCATTTTTAATTGCAATTTCTATATCTTCAAATGTTTGATTTGCCCAAATTCTTATGGAAATTTTTCATTCTCTCTCCTTTCTTGTTCTATTTCGAGATTGACCAAGGCCTTTCAAATGACCCTCTCTCTCTTATCCTTCTTCCTTTGGGTTTCTCTCTACTAAATGGGTTAATCATATTCTGTCATGTCAACATCACTTGTGCCCGATGAACCCTTTACAGTTTTCGATGACCAAGAAAATACTATGCTGCTGAGCAAGACATCTTCTCCAAACCAGGTTACTAACATCTTCACAAAAAGTGTTTTTCGACCTCTCTTTGAATTTTTCAGATCCAAGTCTCACGTTTATTCAAATCCGACGCTCAGCTTGCAAGGTTTTAAGGATATTTAGTTATGAATTATGGTTTGCCATATATATCATAGTTGACCCTTTATTACAGACAAGTATGATTGAGGAGATTTAGCCTTCTATTACAGTTTATATAGGTACCATATTTGATTCTTTATTGTAGTCAAATAAAATACTATGTTAGAATTATGTTAGAATAGTATTTTAGTAGTTCGCAAAATACTATGTTAGAACGCAAAATACTATGTTAGAATACTATTAGGGATACTATTCTAACATAGTATTTTGCGGACTACTAAAATACTATGTTAGAATAATATTTTAGTGGTTCGCACAATATCATACGATAAATAGTATTTTAGTAGTTCGCAAGGAAGAAGGTTGCTCTCTATTATATTGAGACTATTAGAGAGGTAAATCTTCCTAGATTCACATGTAAAACTTGCTAGCGAATATTTAAGTAGAAAATTATTAAGATGGCGGATTTAAGTAGAATTATGATAAATTGAACGTAAACATATTTCTAGAGGGTACTATGATACCACTGCACTAGATGTGCACGTGTAGGAAGGAAGTACTGTGTGTTTTAAGTTAGACCAGTTGGACCATTAAGTAAGCCAATTAATGCCCATAGATGTGAATATCCGGGTGGGAAGTAGTGTGTCTAAGCCTTCTTCACTATTATTATAGAGATCTAGCCATCAGGACTACAAGTCTAAGCCAAGCCTTCTTCACTATTATTACAGAGATCTAGCCATCAGGGCTATAAGTCTAAGTCTAACCCAAGCCTTCTTCACTATTATTATAGAGATCTAGCCATCAGGGCTATAAGTCTAAGCCAAGCCTTATTCATTATTATTACAGAGTAAGTCACTCGTTAGGGATTCTTCTCTGGGGTTCGTGGAAGGGTACTATGATACCACTACACTAGATGTGCACGTCCAGGAGAAGTACTGTGTCTTTTAGTTGGACCATAAAATGCTCAGTACCGTAGGAGGGTACATGATACCACTACACTAGATGTGCACATCCTGGATGTCTTTGAGTTGGACCATAAAGTTAGCCAATTCTGGCTTGGTCAATCTAGCCCGCCTCTTCACTACTATTATAGGAGAGTAAGACACCCCATTAGGAGTTCTCTTCTCCTAGATGCACTTTCGACTAATTTCTAATCTCTTTATTTCATAAAAGTGATTAAAAGATTGACCTACAAGTAAGCTTGAAAAATGCACATTCGAGAAATTTAACCCCGGTCAGTACCGTAGGAGGGTATTATGATACTACTACACTAGATGTGCATATCTTGGAGGGAAGTACTCGATCTTTGAGTTGGAGCATAAAGTTAACCAATTCTATGGCTTGGTCAATCTAGCCCGCCTCTTCACTAGGAAAGAGTTGACCATAAAGTTAACCAATTCTATGGCTTGGTCAATCTAGCCCGCCTCTTCACTAGGAGAGAGTTGGACCATAAAGTTAACCAATTCTATGGCTTGGTCAATCTAGCCAGCCTCTTCACTAGGAGAGAGTTGGACCATAAAGTTAACCAATTCTATGGCTTGGTCAATCTAGCCCGCCTCTTCACTAGGAGAGAGTTGGACCATAAGGTTAACCAATTCTATGGCTTGGTCAATCTAGCCCGCCTCTTCACTAATTTCTAATCTCTTCTTCTAGGTGCACTAACGACTAATTTCTTATCTCTTTATTTCATAAAAGAGATTAAAGATTGACCAACAAGTAAGCTTGAAAAGTGCAAATTCGAGAAATTTAACCCCGGTCAGTACCGTAGGAGGGTATTATGATACTACTACACTAGATGTGCATATCTTGGAGGGAAGTACTCGGTCTTTGAGTTGGAGCATAAAGTTAACCAATTCTATGGCTTGGTCAATCTAGCCCGCCTCTTCACTAGGAGAGAGTTGGACCATAAAGTTAACCAATTCTATGGCTTGGTCAATCTAGCAAGCCTCTTCACTACGAGAGAGTTGGACCATAAAGTTAACCAATTGAAAAGAGTTGGACCATACAGTTATCCAATTTTATGGCTGGGTCAATCTAGCCCGCCTCTTCATTAGGAGAGAGTTGGACCATAAAGTTAACCAATTCTATGGCTTGGTCAATCTAGCCCGCCTCTTCACTACTATTATAGGAGAGTAAGACACCCCGGGGGGGTTCTCGTACGTGTACTTTTCCACCAATTTCTAATTTCTTTATTTCATAAAAGTCATTAGAAGATTGACCTACAAGTAAGCTTGAAAAATGCACATTCGAGAAATCGAACCCCGATTTGTTTATTTCATAAAAGTCATTAGAAGATTGACCTACAAGTAAGCTTGAAAAATGCACATCCGAGAAATCGAACCCCGATTTGTTTATTTCATAAAAGTCATTAGAAGATTGACCTACAAGTAATCTTGAAAAATGCACATCCGAGAAATCGAACCCCGATTTGTTTATTTCATAAAAGTCATTAGAAGATTGACCTACAAGTAAGCTTGAAAAATGCACATCCGAGAAATCCAACCCCGATTTCTTTATTTCATAAAAGTCATTAGAAGATTGACCTACAAGTAAGCTTGAAAAATGCACATCCGAGAAATCGAACCCCAATTAGTACCATGAGAGGGTACTATGACATGTGCACATCTTGGAAGGAAGTGCTGTGTCTTTTAGTTGGATCATTAAGTTGGAGGGAGTAGTGGACCATAAAGTTAACCAATACTATGGCCCTGTGTCTTTTAGTTGGATCATATCATTAAGTTGGAGGGAGTAGTGTGTGTAGTGTGTCTTTTAGTTGGACCATAAAGTATCGGGAAAGATCGACCTACCATCCAGGGAATCGAACCCTGATCAGTACCGTGGGAGGGTACTATGATACCACTACACTAGATGTGCACATCCACGTGGGAAGTCACCGATTAGGGTTTCTTAGGGGTTCTTTTGGGTGCACTTAGCCACATATTTCTTGTAAATCACTTATATATCTATAATGCTGGCTATGGGGTTCGAACCCATGCGCACTTGTGTGCAGAAGATCTTAAGTCTTCCCCCTTAACCTCTCGGGCAAACCAGCTAATTTTGTTCATCAAAATTAAATTTAGCTAAACTAAATTTAAATTAATTAAATAAATATCGAAAATAAGTATGAATACTAAATTTGTATTCAGAGAAATATATTAGAAAATGATAAGAGTTGGGGCATCATAGGGTTAAACACATAGTACTCTACCTTTGCAATATATGACCAAGGAATACCATCGTCATTTATAGCTTCTATCACAATAATAAAAAAAATTATTCTACCTCTATTGATCATATAAGTCAGACCATTCACCACATGCAAGTAAATGAGACGTTCACTATTCTTGCTATACACTTCCATTGTAAACCTTTCAACCTTTTGCAATTCTTCTTCATTGGCATTCTTAATTAGAACTAGATTTGAAGGAAACACTTCTCCACACCAAATTTTGGAACACCTTTGACAGATAATTTCAACAAACTTACTTTGTTCGTGAATAGTTGGAGTTCGATATTTATAGTTGTGGTTGAACGCTATTCAAATTGATATAATCGAATCTTACAACAAAAACTATCGCATTCCTCTGTTAGGAGATAGCTTTGAAGCATATTCTTTGGTTTGGATAATGGTGGCATTGTTTTAGTCAAACAATTAATACAAATGTATTCCCAGTGGCATTGTTTTAGTCAAACAATTAATACAAATGTATTACTTGTAGAACAAACATTAATAGTTTGATACACTTTTTATACATTCACGACAACAAAATGGCCGATAAAGTTAGTCAATTCTATTGCTTGGTCAATCTAGCCCTATCAGGCCCATAAGAAAGCTTGAAAAATGCACATCCGCGAAATAGAACCTCGGTTGCACTTCCAGGTGGGAAGCACGGTGTGTTTTAGTTAGACCATAAAGTTAGCTACAAGAAAGCTTAAAAAAATGCACATTCGGGGAATCAAACCACGATAAGTACCGTGGGAGAGTCTATGATGTTGGGATTTATGCTCTAAAGCCTCGTAATTAATTATTTAGTTTATAACAATAATTTTTATTATTTTATTTGTAATTAATTGTTATCTATGGTACTTAAGGTGAAAGATGTAATTACAGGGGTAAAACGCACGTTTGACCCAGCTGTAATTATGAACAACTTGTGAAGAATCGACTTGCTTGTAATGGTTATATCAATGGACATAACTTGTCCTACGGTGCATAAGAGTGCAACTCTAGGTCTATAGTGAAGTGACCTAATAGTTAATGAATAGAGATCGATTAATTAAAGATTTTAATTAATTAATTTTGTATCATTGGAGCTTATAATCTGTAGGTCCATAACGTCCCCTTTGTTAGCTGATAGTAACGCTTAAAAGTTTAATTTATTTGAAAGTGTTCAAATTGATATTTAATATATTAGATATATTAAATATAAAGGAGAAAATAAATTTAATTTGAAATGTCAAATTAATATTTAATATATGAGATATATTAAATAAATAGAGAAAATAAAATTAATTTGAAACTTCAAATTAATATTTAATATATGAGATATATTAAAAATATTAAAAAAATAGAGAAAATATTTTTAATTTGAAGAGTTGAAATTAATATTTAATATATTAGATAGGTTAAATATAAATAAAGAAAAATATATTAATTTGAAGGGTTTAAATTAATATTTAATATATTATATATTTTAAAGGAAAAACATATTTATTGTATTTGATACAATTAAATATTAAACCAATTAATATATTTTGATATATTAAATAAAAATATTTTTTAAATTTGAATGAGATTCGAATAATTAAATATATATTACGATATCATATAATATCTAAATATGATTTGTATAAGGTATTATATCCTAATATATTATTTGACAAATATTCTCAGAGTCCCGGTAAATAGGACCCTTGGGTTGAGCAAAAGACACATCAATCTCTCCCACTTTCTCTCGAGAATGTAATTACATCTCTAGAGAATTCTCGAAACTCTTTTTCTTCTCCAATCCCTTTGGGATTTTCTTTCAAGAGGCTCCCACAAGCCTTGGCTTTGTGTTCGAATCATAGCAAGGAAGATCTTTGTGGAATGTGGAAGAACGTTTGCATGGTTTGATTACTTCAAAAAGTCTTGCAAGCTAGGGTTTCTACAAAATAGAATTCTTATACTCATATTTATTTCTTTTGTTTTAATTCATAATAAAAATTAAAACGGTTCTCAATGCTTCCGCTACGTGGATGAAGAATTCATTCCCTTCATATGATACCACTACACTAGATGTGCACATTCAAGTGGGAAGTAGTGTGTGTTTTGGTTGGACCATAAAGTTAGCATATTCTATGGCTTGGTCAATCTAGCCCTATCAGGCCCATAAGTCTAGGCCTTTTATCTACTATTACAAGAGAGTAAGTCCTTCGGGTTCTTCTCTTTATTTCATCTAAGTTATTAGAAGATTTTCCTACAAGTAAGCTTGAAAAATGCACATCTGGGAAATCCAATCCCGGTCAGTACCGTGGGAGGGTAATATGATACCACTACACTAGATGTGCACATCCAAGAGGGAAGTACTCTGCGTTTAAGTTTACCATAAAGTTAGTCAATTCCCTATATGAACCATAATGGGTGGTTAGCCAATTCCCTATATGACCCATAAGTCACCCATTATGGTTTCTTCTAGGTGCCCTTAGCCACTTATTTCTATTCTCTTTATTTAATAAAAGTCATTAGATGATAGCCACTTATTTCTATTCTCTTTATTTAATAAAAGTCATTAGATGATTGACCTTCAAGTAGCTTGATAAATGCACATCCAATAACTCGAACCTCGGTTAGTATCATGGGAGGGTACTACGATACCACTACACTAGATGTGCTCATCCAGGAGGGAAAGATACCACTACACTAGATGTGGTAATCCAGGAGGGAAGTACTGAGTGTTGGTCCATAAAGTATATTAGGCACATAAGTTTTGGCCTCTTCACTACTATTACAGGAGAGTAAGTCACCCGTTAGTTGGCTTGGTCAACCTAGCCCTATCAGGCCCATAAGTCTAAGTAGTAAGTCACTCGTTAGGGGTTCTTTTAGGTGCACTTAGCGATTTAGGAGAATTGAAGCCCGATCAGTACAATGGGAGGGTACTATGATACAACTACACTAGATGTGCACATCCAGGAGGGGAGTACTATGTGTTTTAGTTTGACCATAAAGTTAACCAATTCTATGTCTTGGCCAATTTAGCCCTTAAGTCTAAGCCTCCAAACTACTATTACAGGAGAGTAGGTCACACATTCGGGGTTGTTTTAAGTGTACTTAGTTGACCTACAAGTAACAGTTGACCTACAAGTAACTTTGGAAAATGCATATCCGGGATCGAACCTCAGTCTGGACCATGGGAGGGTAGTATGATACTACTATACTCGATGTGACATCCAGGAGGGAAGTATGTGTGTTTTAGTTGGACCATTAAGTTAGCAATTCTATGTCTGGATCAATTTAGCCCATAAATCTAAGCCTCTTCACTACTATTACAGTCACCTACTAGGAGTACAATTCACCTACAAGTAAGCTTGAAAAATGCACATCTGTGAAATCAAACCCCTCAGTACCATGGGAGGGTACTATGATATCACTACACTAGATTTGCACGGGAAGTAGGTGTGTTTTAGTTGACCATAAAGTTAGACAATCCAATGGCTTGGTCAATCTAGCCCTATCAAGCCCATAAGTCTAAGCCTCTTCAGAGTGAGTTGTAAGTCATTAGGCGATTGACCAACAAGTAAGCTTGAAAAATGTGCACATCTAAGTGGGAAGTACTGTGTGTTTTAGTTGGACCATAAAGTTAGTCAATTCTATGGCTTGGTCAATCTAGTCCTATCAAGCCCGTAAGTCTAAGCCTTTTCACAATTGTTACAAGAGTTTGGACCATAAAGTTAGTCAATTCTATGGCTTGGTCAATCTAGTCCTATCAAGCCCGTAAGTCTAAGCCTTTTCACAACTGTTACAAGAGTAAGTCACCCATTATAGATTCTTTAAGTCATTAGAAGATTGACCTGCAAGTAGGCTGGTAGGCTCTTCACAACTATTACAAGAACAAGAGTAAGTCACCCAAGGCTCTTCACAACTATTACAAGAACAAGAGTAAGTCATGCAAGTAGGCTGGTAGGCTCTTCACAACTATTACAAGAACAAGAGTAAGTCACCCAAGGCTCTTCACAACTATTACAAGAACAAGAGTAAGTCACCCAGGCTCTTCACAACTATTACAAGAACAAGAGTAAGTCACCCATTATGGGTTCTTTAGTCAGTAGAAGATTGACCTGTCACCCATTATGGGTTCTTTAAGTCATTAGAAGATTGACCTACAAGTAGGCTTAGGAGTTCTTCTTTAAGTCATTAAAAGATTGACCTACTCAAAATTGCACATCCGAGGAATCAAACCCCGGTCAGTACCGTGGGAGGGTACTATGATACCACTATAATAAATGTGCACATCCAGGTGGGACGTACAATGTGTATTAGTTGGACCATAAAGTTAGTCAATTTTATGGCTTGGTCAATCTAGCCCTATCAGGTCCATAAATCTAAGCCTCTTCACTACTCTTATAGGAGGGTAAGTCACCCATTAGGGGTTCTTCTCAGTGCACTTAGCCACATATTTCTAACATTAAACATAAAGCAATTATATATTGTGGAGATTGAAAAAATATTAGACGGTCTCCACATATTTCTGATGCTAGCTATGGGGTTCGAACCCATGCGTAATTCTGTGCAAAAGATCTTAAGTCTTCCCCCGGAATCTCTCGGGCAAACCAGCTAATTTTCTTCATTGAAATTAAATTTTGCTTTCCTAGAAGGTTCATAGAATGATAATATTTGTCTTATACACAAATTTTCTAAATCCTAACATGTTAAGATTATTTTAAATTTTTAAAACAAACGTACGAAAAATTACATGTTTGGATGCTGTTTTTTTTTCGGCTTAATTAAAACAAACCTTAAAACTCCTAACACATCAATTTTTTTTGTGAGTTCCAAGAATTCTATAGAATTTATAATTATTTAATTAATAAATGTTAAATACAGTTCCTTAAATGATATTAAATGATAAAAGTGGTTGTTTTTTAAACTTAATAAACTTAAAAAGTGAAGTAGTTAAAAAAAATATTTATTTATTTATTTTTAGTATAAATGAAAAGGTGGGAAGGATAAAGACAAAATAATATAGTACGAGTTGCACTCAAATATTTAAGTAAGTACAATAATATTTTTAAATTTTAAATCACTATTAAGGGAAAAAATGAAAATAAGAAAAGCAGTTATCAAGTGATCATGATAACAAATTCAAGGTGATCAAACCGACGTCAAAAGACCCGAGATATATCGCTAAAGAGATTCTCGACGACCGCACATCAACTTAAGATACGTTTTGTGCCCTTTTCATACGAGTCGTTATCAGTAAACGAGGTCGAGATTTTAGGTTTCCTAAACGTTCATAGATATGTGATTATAGGTACTTTTAAGCTGCGAAACTCCAGGAAAGGAAGAAAGGAAGGCAAATAGAGAGGCAAAAAACCAAAATGACAAATAGAGGAGAGAGAAATGTCGCAAGGAATGGGGCCAAGAATAAAGGATCCGTCATATTTGGGTCAACCCCATCGGTGACCTGAGGCCCAAAACCCGCGTGATAAAAAGTTCTAGACTTTTAATAACATGGACTGTCATGACGTATGAAAAACATCGTACAATGACTACGATAGTGTTTTTAGTAAGCTATTGTAACAAATATTTTTTTAGAGTTAGTTAGAATTTTTTGACCTTATGCTATTGTTTCTAAACTTACCTGACTTTTAGCGAGAGTATCAAAGCATCCAGAATATGAGTATCCAATTTGAAATAGGTTTGAATCATGTATTGGCTCTCGTAATTCTTGACTATATTTTATTATTTTAAAAAATATTATATCACTAGATCTCTACATGGATATCAAAAAATTATTCACATCATTCTCATTTTATTATCAATATGGTATCTTTGAACTTCTTTGATGATCGCATTTATTTTAAGTTTCTTTTTTAGAAAATAATTTACTTAAAAATGGAAATGAGTTCTTGTGTTCCAATATTGAAGAAATAAAATAACATTAAAAACTTGTTTAACCATTCCATTTAAACGTGTTTTTGTTGGGTTAGATTTTGAAGGGATAAAAATAAAAAACTAAAAGTAACTAATTGTGTATATATAAATACAACTCTATATATCTCCCATCAAGTCATTCCAAAATTTATTTTTGTATTAGTATTTGTTATCGATAATCATCATGTCCAAGGGAATCATGATTATTTTAATTGTGGTTATCTTTGTTAGCATTTACATGATTGAGATAACAAATGCAACACAATACATCGGTTATGACCATTTGAAAGACAACCTTAATCCTGGATGTAGCCCAAGACATCCTGAACTTTGTAAATTAACTCCTGCAAATCCATATGAAAGAGGTTGTAATACAATTGAACCTTGTAGAGGAGGTGATTCCAGCGATAATGATGAAAAAGTTATTGTAGGCGATAATGTATCGAGTAGCCCAGCAATAGCTCCTGACAGAGTAGTTTAAATTGAATTGTGTAATAAACTAAATTATTATTTTTTATTCAAATTTTTATTCATTAAGAGAGGTGATATCTATATATTTTTAAGAATATTAATATTATTAATTCCATATAATTTATAGTATATTTCAAGTCATGACATTCATACGGTAAATTTCTTTACAAACTCATCAATTATAGTGTAATTTAAAATTTTAACTATTAAATATAATAATATTAATTTTGCTAGCAATGAGAAAGGAACTAAATTTTACTTTTAGCAATGAACTAAAGTCATATTAAGCTTGGTTAGGAATGAGGTAACTCCGACTTAAGTCATATTAAATAGATTCTTTCTAGGAAAACTTCGAGCTACAAGTGAGCTTAGTTTACCACAGACGCTTCCCTTGACCTTCAGCCATCGCCACGCGACCCAAAATATCTGCAGAGAAGAGAAAAGAGAAAGGAAAGAAACATAGGGAGAGAGAGAGATCTGAATTTTTTCAGAGACACAAGACGATCAACCCGACGTCAAAATAACCGAGTTATACATTAAAGAGATCCTCGACGACTGCACATCAACCTAAGGTACATTTTGTGCCCTTTTCATATGTCGTCGGTAAACGAGGTCAAGATTTTGGGTTTTCTAAACGTTCATAGATTTGTGATTATAGACACATTTAAGCCACAAAATTCTGGGAAAGGAAGAAAGGAAGACAAACAGGGAGGAAAAAAAAGGACAGAAATCGACATCGAAAACGACAAAAAAAGGAGAAAAAAATGTCACCAGAGCTAGCATAGAAAGAAGGATATGTAGAAAGAAGAAAGGAGTGAAGGATTAGGACATGGAGTTGAAACAGTGAATAAAAGAATATTTTTAAATTTTCAATCACAATGTTGGGAAGAAAAAAAATAATAATAATAAAAAATATTTAAAAAATTAAATTAGAAAAATAAGCTTTATAGTTTGATAATTGAAAAAATAGTTCTAAAGAATAGAAAAGATAGTTTTAAAAGTTGAAAATTTCGAGAGAGCGTTGATTTTATGGAATTTCAAGATAAATGGTAACCAAAAGTCTAAAACTCACAAAGAACATTGTAGGAAGCTCAACGTTGTCCCTAACATGTCCCTAAGACCTATTTGTAGGTGACATGATGGAATGGCATGCTTTGATTCAGCACGTTTGTAACACACATCGCAGATTCTCGAGCTCTAAAATTAAGATTCTGTATACATTTTTATTCCATTTTCGTAACTCTATAATTCATATTAAATTTTAATTTTTTTAGCCGTATAATTAGGTGTTCTCCACTTCTTTGGGCAATTTGGATAACAAATTCAAAATTTCAAGAACGAACCAACAATTTTTCGAATAACAAATCCAAAATTTTCTCAAAATTTTCTGTCATAGTGACATTTAGGTGGGGTGGTTTTAGCAAATATTCTCACAGGGAACCAAGTTCCCAAACAAGTCCGAGCAATTAAGTAACTATTTGAATATTTTTTGAAGAAATACTTGTAGGAATAAACTAAAACTTCCAAGAAAAATGACTATGAGATAATCCACGTCTAAGGACTCCTGCTACTCTGATTTTGAATCTTGTTGCTCTAATTGAAGTTGAGACTTTTGGTAAAATATAAATGACTCTATCACGTAGATATGAATGTTATTAGAAGAATTTTCCAAATTTTATTTTTTGGAGTGCATGTTCACCCCGTTGAATTATTTTGTATGCTCATAATTTATTGTTAGAGTTTCAAGATTAGAGATCAATTAACTGAGTGCATCTAAAACTCCAACTAACTTTGAGGGGGTGAATTACACAATTTGAGTAGGAGGGATGAGGTTCAATTAAACTAATAGGATTAGATTATCCAATGATGAAATTAGCTATCTCTAGACTCACATAGAACACAACCATGATAAGGTTGAATAAGATATAAGATTTGATGAGAGTTCTACAAGTAGGTTTCAAATAATAGCATCTTTGTATGTATAGTTTCTTTGTGATTCAAATGAGAGCGAGATTAAGGAGATTCATTGTTGTGTGTAATTTTTCGAGGTTATGATTGAGTTTCAAGATTTATTATTGACATAAACTTGGAGGTCCATACATGCTCTACGAGTTTTCTCTACCTCTACAACGTTGAGGTTAGAATTGTCAAAAGTTGAAAGTAACGTTCAAGCTTGTGGTTAACAACCACATATTCTAACTAGTTGAGTTATATCAGCCTTTGATTGTTAAAAAAAAATTAATGTAAAGTATACTAATAACTTACAAAAAAAATAATGATATTCTTGAATTTTTTTTTCCCAAATAGATCTTGCTGCTAGACACATACAACTATTCATTACATATAGATGTTAGGTAGCTAAACCTAAATTACTTTGTTTCTATAATTACAAGAGTGATCCAGATGTTCGTTATAATAAAAGATGTAGCTCCCAAAGGAATGTGTTTTGATGTATCCATATCTGACACATGTCTTTATATCAACGGACGCTTCACGGAGACGTATAACTGCTCGCCAAAATGACGTCTACTCGAGAAAGATTGGATATTCTCAAAATGTACTATATGGGAAGGAATGGTACCATTTCTTCACAACCCCTGGGCCCTGTGGCCTAAGCGAGCTACACTGTGGCACATACATGTGTCATAGTGAAGTTGAGTATTGTTGAGGAATGGGCCGACAATCCCGAAGTAGGCTCTCTTCACTCCCACCTCTTCCTATTCCCCTATTAGGTGGTTGTCGTCTTCCTCATCTTCCTCTTCTGCATCCTCTAGGTGGCATGGTTCTAGAAATCAAGATAACATCATATCGCACAGTATTATAATCACACATCATAGCAAGTATATAATTGCGATATTAAGTCAACTATAATGCTACAATCAATGACATAATTATGACTCATTAAATTCAATTCTATATTACAATTAATACTAAGTGTCATTTAAAATATTTCTTTTTCTTATGCATGGCATACACATTGACGGTGACAGGGCATTAATGGTTTGATCATGGAACATGCCACACCTATATCATTGGCTAGTCTAAAGGATCTGTTACTTGAGTTTTGATACCAACTATAATAACCCTTGATTTCTAATTAATCTAAAGTTGGCACTGTATTCATATCATAAACATGTTATGCAGAAATACTTCACTTAAAACTTTATCATAAAAACATAGTCATGGACTTGCATGTTTTTTAGAAGGTCTTTAAATATAGTAACAAAAATTGAAATAACATAACGTAGAAATGCTTTATACTAACCTGTATGCTACAAAATTAAGTGCCTATTAACTTATTCTAACCTATAGTCTATGAAATTTAAATTGCAAACTAACCTATGCATGTGTTATGGTATTCCGAATTGCCACTGTCAGCCATACACGGGAGCCTTGCCTTTACCTAGAAAAATAATGGTAGCACATGACTTGAACATTTTAAGAAATACTCAATAATTGACCTCGTTATTAGGGTTAGATGCAAGCACATACAATCATGAGCCGGACCTATCATATCAGTCTATATTCCTTAGGCTGCTTGTTGATAAGGATTAAGTTGCTATTTTTTATTTTAGATCATCGATATGATCTTAAGCTAAATTCTTTGTTTTGACATGATATTCTGCTCTCTGTTAGGATTTTACTTTTATCTTCTGTTAAGCATTGTATTGGCTATAAAGATAGTCATTCTTCACATGATAAAGTACAAAATTTTCTTCCTTCAGCAAACTTATCTTCATTAAATTTAACATTTGGTATCAGAGCCTTGTCTCTTTCTTATCTTCATTAAATTTATCACTTGGTATCAGAACCTTGACTCTTTCAGCTGCAGTTAAAGATAACTACTGAAGGTAGCTTTGTTCGACAAGCAATACCAAAATTTGTTGGTCACTACGATCATTAGAGCATGTTAATTGAGAACTTTCTTCGCTCTATAGAATATTGGCAAGTAGTTGAGTCTAGGATTTCTGCTGTGGCAGATGATGCTGATTACTCATATGAATAGAAGGAGGTAGTAGATGATGTTGATTACTCATATAAATAGAAGGAGGTAGTAGATCAAAAATTGAAAGACTTAAGAGCTAAGAACTACCTTTTCCATGCCATCAATCACTAAATTTTGGAGACTATTTTGGATAAAGAAACTTCGAAAGGAGTTTGGGATTCAGTGAAGAAAAATTCCAAGGAAATACAATAGTGAAACGAGCACAACTACAGGCTCTGCGCAAGGACTTTGAGACCCTTCATATGAAGGAAGGTGAGACTGTTTGTGATTTCTTTTCTCATACTCTCACCATTGCCAATAAAATGTATTTTATGTTGTTTTTCGACAATCAGCAAGGATAATCGGCAAGTCAAATCCTTTTCGATGAGAAGAAATCGTTTGACCGGAGTTGTTGGAAGAAAATAAAAATGCCAAAAATAAGAGAGAGAATTGCAATTTTGACTTTTGCTTAAAATGAGTCATTTTTTATTGTCGATAAATTCACCTATTTAAATAACGGGAGAGTGGCCAACTAAATATGTGCCATTTCCTTAAGAATAGCCACCTACTAAATTGTTAATCCATTCGACGTGCTGTTTGTCATCGAAGGAAGATATTTAATTAACTAATTAAACGCGTAAATCTAAATAAGGAAACCTCAGGCTTTTATTTAAAAATCTCTCATAAAACCTGTGTATATTAACTCATTAAAACGTGTAAATCTAAATAAGGAAACCTCAGTCACTTATACTCATATTTAATTCTTTTGTTTTAATACATAATAAAAATCAAAACGGTTCTCAATGCTTCCGTTACGTGGATGAAGAATTCATTCCCTTCATATGACGCAACTACACTAGATGTGCACATCCAGGTGGGAAGTAGTGTCTGATTTAGTTGGACCATAAAGTTAGAATATTCTATAGCTTGGTCAATCTAGCCCTATCAGTACCATAAGTCTAGGCCTCTTATCTACTATTACAAGAGAGTAAGTCACTCGAGTTCTTCTAACTGCACTTAGCCACTTATTTCTAATCTCTTCATTTCATCAAAGTCATTAGAGGATCTCTTTATTTCATCTAAGTTATTAGAAGATTTACCTACAAGTAAGCTTGAAAAATGCACAGGGGAATCCAATCCCGGTTAATATCGTGGGAGGGTACTACGATACCACTACACTAGATGTGCACATCTAGGAGGGAAGTACTGTGTGTTTTAGTTTGACCATAAAGTTAGCCAATTCCCTATAAGACCCATAAGTCACCCATTATAGTTTCTTCTAGGTGTCGTTAGCAACTTATTTGTAATCTCTTTATTTTATAAAAGTCATTAGTCGATTGACCTTCAAGTAAGATTGAAAAATGCACATCCAATAAATCGAACCTCGGTTAGTACTGTGGGAGAGTAATATGATACCACTACACTAAATGTGCTCATCAAGGAGGGAAGTATTGTGTGTTGGTCCACTAAGTTAGTCAATTCTATGGTAGTCAATCTAGCCATATCAGGCCCATAAGTCTTATCCTCTTCACTACTATTACAAGAGAGTAAGTCACCCATTAAGGGTTCTCTGGGGAAATTTTCCGGTCAGTACCGTGAGAAAGTACTATGATACCACTACACTAGATGTGGACATCCAGTTGAGAAGTATTGTGTGTTTTAGTTAGACCAAGCTAGTCAAGGCTTGGTCAACCTAGCCCTATTAGGCCGATGAGTCTAAGGAGTAAGTCACTCGTTAGGGGTTCTTTTAGGTGCACTAAGCAATTTAGGGGAATTGAAGCCCTATCAGTATCGTTCGAGGGTACTATGATACCACTACACTAGATGTGCACATCTAGAAGGGAAGTACTATGTCTTTCAGTTTGACCATAAAGTTAGCCAATTTTAAGTCTATGTCAATCTAGACCATAAGTTTAGCCATTTAGGGGAATCGAAGCCCGATCAGTATCGTGGGAGTGTACTATGATACCACTACACTAGATGTGCACATCCAGGAGGGAAGTATGTGTGCTTAGTTTGACCATAAAGTTATCAATTCTATGTCTTGGTCAATTTAACCCATAAATCTAAGTCTCTTCACTACTATTACAGTCGCCTATTAGGGGTTCAATTCACCTACAAGTAAGCTTAAAAATTGCACCTGTTAGGGGCTTGAAAAATGCACCTATTAGAGGTACGATTCACCTACAAGTAAGCTTGAAAAATGCACATCCGTGGAACCCAACCCCTCAGTACCGTGGGAGGGTACTATAATACCACTAGACTAGATTTGCACGAGAAGTAGGTGTGTTTTAGTTGGACCATAAAATTAGTCGATTCAATACTGTGGGAGGGTACTATGATATGACTACACTAGATGTGGGGAAGTACGGTGTGTTTTAGTTGCACTATAAAGTTAGCCAATTTTATGGCTTGGTCAATCTAGTCCTATCAAGCCCATAAGTCTAAGCTTCTTCACAACTATTACAAGAGTAAGTCACCGATTAGGGGGTCTTCTTTAAGTCATTAGAAGATTGACCTCCTACTTCACAACTATTACAACCCATAAGTCTAAGCCCCTTCACAACTATTACAAGAGTAAGTCACCCATTAGGGATTCTTCTGTAAGTCATAAGAAGATTGACCCCGTCACCCATTAGGGGTTCTTCTGTAAGTCATTAGAAGACAACCCATAAGTCTAAGCCTCTTCACAACTATTACAAGAGTAAGTCACCCATTAGGGATTCTTCTGTAAGTCATTAGAAGATTGACCCCGTCACCCATTAGGGGTTCTTCTGTAAGTCATTAGAAGACAACCCATAAGTCTAAGCCTCTTCACAACTATTACAAGAGTAAGTCACCCATTAGGGGTTCTTCTGTAAGTCATTAGAAGATTGACCTCGGTCAGTACCGTGGGAGGGTACTATGATACCACTACACTAGATTTACACATCTAGGTACGACGTTTGCCTCTTCACAACTATTACAAGAGTAAGTCACCCATTAGGGGTTCTTCTGTAAGTCATTAGAAGATTGACCCCGTCATCCATTAGGGGTTCTTTTGTAAGTCATTAGAAGATTGACCCCGGTCAGTACCGTGGGAGGGTACTATGATACCACTACACTAGATTTGCACATCCAAGTACGACGTTTGATGTGTATTAGTTGGACCATAAAGTTAGCCAATTCTATGGCATGGACAATCTAGCCCTATCATGTCCATAAGTCTCTTCACTGTTCTTATAAGAGGGTAAGTCAACCATTAGGGGTTCGTTTCAGTGCACTTAGCCACATATTTCTAACATTTATTTCATCTAAGTCATTAGAGGTTAGCTTGAAAAATGCACATTCGGAGAATGAAACCCCAGTCAGTACCACAGGAGGGTACTATGATACCACTACACTAGATGACTTAGCTTGAAAAATGCACATTCGGAGAATGAAACCCCAGTCAGTACCACAGGAGGGTACTATGATACCACTACACTAGATGTGGCTCTTTATCAATACTTTTTATAAATTAAAAACTAAAGATATTACATTAATACTACTAAAATAAAATAAATTATTTTAACTTTTATTTTTTGAAAATAATTTATTCTCTTAAACTAAGTCAGTTGTATCACTTAAAACCTACGAAAAGTTATATGTTTGAATGCTGTTTTTTTTTTTTTTTTTCGAAAACACTAAAACTACTAACGCATCAATTTTTTCGAGCTCCATTAATTCTAAAGAATTTATAATTATTTAATTAACAAAAGTTAAATACAGTTCCTTAAGTGATATTAAATGATAAAATGGTTGTTTTTTAAAATTAATAAACTTAAAAGTGAAGTATTCAAAAAAAAAAAAAAAAAAAAAAAAAAAAAAAAAATTTTTTTGTTTTTTTGTTTTGAGTATAAATGAGAAGGTGTGAAGGATTAGGACAAAAGTTGTAACACTCAAATATTTAAGGGAGTAAGAGAACATTTTTAAATTTTGAATCACAACCGTGAACGAAAAAAAATTAAAATAAGAAAAGCCTAGTTATTAAGTGATCAGGATAACAAATTCAAGATGATCAAACCGACATCAAAACACTTGAATCATACTGCTAAAGAGATTCTCGACGACTGCACATCAACTTAAGGTACGTTTTGTGCCCTTTTCATACACGTCGTCGTCGGTAAACGAGGTCAAGATTTTAGGTTTCCTAAATGTTCATAGATATGTGATTATAGGCACTTTTTAGCTGTAAAACTCCGGAAAAGGAAGGAAGGAAGGCAAACATTGAGGCAAAAAAAGGACAAAAATCAGCATCGAAAATGACAAATCGCGCAAGGAATCGGGTGAAGAATAAAGGATCTGTCATATTTGGGTTGGCCCCATCTGTTACCCAAGGCCCAAAACCCGCGTGATAAAAACATGGATGATCACGACGTATGAAAAAAAATGGTAGAATGAGTACGATTGCGTTTTTAGTAAGTTATTGTATCTAATAATTTTTTGCGTGTTAGTTAGAATTTTTATACTCCTTCATGCTATTGTATCTAAACTTACATGACTTTTAGCGAGAGCGTATCAAAGCATCCCGAATATGAGTATCGAATTTGAAATAGGTTTGAGTCATGTATTGACTCTCTTAATTCTTGACTATATTTTATTGTTTTAAAAAATATTGTTTCACTAGATCTCTACATAGATATCAAAAAATTATTCACATCAATCTCATTTTAATGTCAATATAGAAACTCTTTTGATCGAGTTTCTTTTTTAGAAAAGAATTTACTAAAAATGGAAACAAGTTCTTGGGTAAGAAATAAAATAAGTTTGTCATTTTGTTGACCCTAAAAACTTGTTTAATCATACCATTAAAACTAATTTTTGTTGGGTTAAATTTTGAAGGTATAAAAATAAAAAAACTAAAAATAACTAATTGTGTATATATAAATGCATCTTCAAGTCATTCCAAAACTTATTTTTGTATTAGTTTTTGTATAAGTATTCCAAAACTGATATGATAGGTCTCACTCATTATTCTATGTGTTTGCATCTAACCCTAATAGTGACGTCGCTTATTGAGTATTTCTTAAAATACTCAAGTCATGTGCTACCATTATTTTTCTAAGGTAAAGGCAAGGCTCCTGTTAAAATACTCAAGTCATGTGCTACTATTATTTTTCTAGGTAATGGCAAGGCTCCTGTATGGCTGACAGTGGCAACTCAAAAAATACCATGACACATGCATAAGTTAGTTTGCAATTTAAATTTCATAGACTATAGGTTAGAATAAGTTAATATGCGCTTAATTTTGTAGCATATACGTCAGTATAAAGCATTTCTACTTTATGATATTTCAATTTTTGTTACTATATTGAAAGACCTTTTAGAAAACATGCAAGTCCATAACTATGTTTTTATGATAAAGTTTTAAGTGAAGTATTTCTGCCTAACATGTTTATGATATGAATACAGTAGCAACTTTAGATTAATTAGAAATCAAGGGTCGTTACCGTTAGTATCAAAACTCTAAGTAACAGATTCTTTAGACCAGCCTATGATGTTATCTTCGTTTCTAGAACCATGCCACCTAGAGGACGTAGAAGAGGAAGACGACAACCACCTATTAGAGGAAGAGGAAGAGGTGGGGGTGAAGAGAGCCTACTTCGGGAAGGTTTAGTCACTAGGACGAAACCAACTACACCGCCTCAAGTTATACCGCCTCAAGTTGTACCAACAACTACGCCACCTCCAGCAACACCAGCAACTGGGATAGATTTGTAAGGATCGGGCTGACTCGATGACTCCAAAAAGGACGGGTAAATATTTCTCAAAATAAAACAATTAAATTTTAAAACATAATTTATATTATAATAAAATAGTGTGCACACATTAGTAATTTAAAGTACGGCATAATGGTTAAAAAAAAAATAAACGAACGGACAAAAAAATTTAAAACAAAAGGGTTGAGGATAACGGGTGAGGCTTGTCTATGGCACCTTCTCCAGAGTCCCCTATCGACCTCGACCAGCAACTTATTACTTGAAAAAAAAAAAGGGAGATTAAGGATATCACACTCTTTCTTGATATGCTAGGGTATCACACTCAGTAAGCAACCTAGTTGTAGGCTCTTAATCGTGTCCTTGATATGCTAGGGTATCACACTCTTTCTTGTCTTGTTTTTGTTCTTGTTCTTGTTGTAAGTACTTAAGCCCCCTAGTTCTTGTTCTTGACTTGGGGTTCTTATCATGATCTATTCTGAGGACCTTGGTCGTTGGATTCTGAAACCTTGGCTATCCTTTAAGGGCCTTAGTACTATGACTTTTTTGTTCTTGTCCTTAGAACTAATATCTTGATCCATGTTCTAGTCCTTTATATTTCTCTGGTTCTTGGTACTTTCTAGGTTCTTGTTATGTTATTGGTTCTTTTCCCAAGACCCTCTCCCTAGGATTTACGGCACAAGCCATGCACCTGACAAACTGTGCACAAGGCTTCATCTGTTCACGGCGACACAGTCTTAACCTATGTCCAAGGCTTTATGCATTCCAAGCGACGTAGTTTGAACCCGCATCTTAGGGATTGCCCTTCGATACGGTCTGAAAATCTATACCCAAGGCTTCATGCATTCCAAGCGGCATAGTTTGAAAACCTACATCCAAGGCTTCTTACGTTCCAAGAGATGTAGTCTAATCCTGCATAAAGGGCTTGCCCTATGATACAGTCTAAATACCTAGGCTTGCCCTATGATACAGTCTCAATACCTAGGCTTGCCCTATGATACAGTCTAAATACCTACGCTCAAGGCTTCATGCGTTCCAAGCAGCGTAGTCTAAGTCATGAGCATGTTGTATCGTGAGAGGTCTTAGGAGGTTCTTGATTCTTGGCTAAGGTAGTTACTCTCTTCTTATTCCTTCGTGGCCCGAGACTACTCCCGATGATAGACCATAAAGGTCATGTGGTCGGTGCATACATGAACATAACATCCAGCAAATTTTTGGGTACCTATAACATGGTGCAGGACATCTCATCTAGACGTGGGAAATTAGGCCAAACATGACATCCTGCAAAGGAAACATGGTGTAAGGCATCCCATCTAGAAGAGGAAAACTTGGGCCTCTGAAAGCACCGCGTGGTCAGAGATCATGGCTCATTTTGGACATGATTAGAGTATTACCTATCATTCTTGAGTTTTCGAGTCTTAGGACTTTGACCCCTTGTCCTTGAGTGGTACCTAGCATTCTTTTTACTTTGATAGTTGTAGAGCTTGTATGGTATTGTTCTTAGTTCTCAATCTTGTAGGTTTCTAAGATTCTTGATTCCTTGAGGCATGAGTTGTAACCAGCGTTCCTAATCATATGAACCCATCATAATAACTAACATGAGTTATTATAGAAAGTCATAGATTCATAGTGATATCCTTAGAGTGTTCTAGAAGGGTCTTGAGTCTTGAGTTTTTTCCTTTAGGCGTTTCTTGAGTCATAGCTTGGTTTAGGTTTCAGACTTGGTCCAATCAACTTAAAATCTCAAACATATCTACATGTCCTTCAGCATAAACCTTTTAAAAAGTAGCAAATCATTTGGAGTAAGTATAGACCTTGAATTATCATGAATAGTCCTAGTGGCATTTTGGTCATTTTACCCCTAATTCTTGGTTTTGCTACTTAACGTGTCCCAATGGCTTCCAAACTTCACCACATCATGAAAAATCATAAAATAAGATCTACTTCAGAGTTTCATAGCATTTGGAAGTCATCTAAGTCATGAACGGTAGGTAGATATCCTTAGGGGCATTATGGTCATTGTGTACCATTTCTTGGTTTACCTACTTATCCTTATCCATTGACCACCAAAATTTTATATACAACCTCAACCTGCTGAAATATGCTTAACATTAAATATTTCATAGGCAGCGAAGTTCATCTAGTGGGTTATTTTGACGTTACCTAAATCTCGAGCAATTTGATCTGTTGAGATTTTATTTCGTTTTTATCCTTAATTCATAGTTTTTTTAGGGTTCATATGAAAATCCAAGTGATTTCTACAAGTATTTCTTAAGAAAAGTTCAAGATGGCTACTTACCTCGTTGTCGACGTTCAGGACTTTCGTTATTGAACTTCCGGTATATGAATTACCTCAGAGTTTCTTCCACAAACTCAAGCATCAATCCACAAAAATTCATGGTGGGATGTAATCGAGCATAGTAATGTTGAAGAATGTAAGGATAGGATGACTCTTGCTACCATCAACCAAGCAGTCTTGAAGGACGTCCTTCTCATGTTGGTTGAGAAGGACTCGACTAAGGCAGTGTGGGAGACGCTGCAAATAATGCATGTGGGTGTTGAACGTGTCAAGGAAGCACAGGTGCAGATCTTGAAGAGTGAGCTCGAGGCTATCTACATGAAGGATGGTGAGTCAATAGACGAGTTTTCCATAAAGTTGACAACGATCGTCAGTGGCATCCATTCATTAGACGACGTGGTGGAGGAGATCTTCGTCATCAAGAAGTTCCTTCGAGCTGTTCCCCCAAGATTCATGTAGATTGTTAAGTCCATCGAGAAGTTTCGTGACCTCAAGAACATGTTGGTTGAAGAGGTCATTGGTCGTCTTAAGGTCCAGATGAGAGACTTCGTTCCAACAAAAACAAAGAGGAGGAGAAATACCACTTACTCACAAATGAGGAGTGATTCGCACGAACGAAAAAGAAAGATGTAGATGATTCTTCTTTTTTAGGTACGAGGGGACGTGGAAGCCATACCAAGGAAAACAGAGATTGTGGAGGTGGTCGCAGATATGACCGTGGACGTAGTGGTAGAGGAGGTCGTGACAATACCTTACAAATCCATTACAATGCCAACACCCGGAAGGACAAGAGTATGATCAAGTGTTACTCCTATGGAAAATACGGGCATTATGTGACAGAGTGGTACAACAAGAAGCACGATGTGGAGGCAAACTACATGTTGACAGATGATGAAAAGCCCAGATTGATGTTGGCCGAGAAAATGTCCAAACTGTTGATGCTCAATGAAGAGAAGGTTATGGCAAACCCCTTCATAGATGGAGAAGACTAAGTCGAGACCAATATGTGATACCTAGACAACGAAGAGAGCAACCACTTGACCAGAGATCTAGAAAAATTCAAGGAGCTTGATGAGAAGTTCATTGAAAATGTGAAGCTTTGTGACAGACTAATTGTATCAATCCAACAAAGGACTAACTTGTTCTAATGTAAGAACGACAATCAACATCTATTGACCAATGTGTATTACATCCCAAGTTTAAAGAGAAATATTATTAGTCTTGGTCAAATGCCAGAAGAAGATTGTAGAGTGGAGATTGTCGGCCCATTCCTCAACAATTCTTGTCTTCACTATGACACATGTATGTGCCACAATGTGGCTCGCTTAGGCCACAGGGCCGAGGGGTTGTGGAGAACTGGTACCATTCCTTCCCCTATAGTACATTTTGAGCATATCCAATCTTTCTCGAGTAGACGTCATTTTGGCGAGTAGTTATACGTCTCCGTGCAGCGTCCGTTGATTATCCGATTGACACCAAATTTGGTGAGCTTTCATCTTTCATATAAACGAACTTAACTACCAAGTAGCATGTTAAAAATCATATCAAAATCCTAACTTCAAAGGTTATAGCCTTGGGCCCTACCTGGCCCTCTTCGAACTTGTCTTTGAAATTCGTGTTTCTTCTTTCTCTCAAACTAGTGTATTTATGACTTTTCTCTATTTTCCAACTGTTCACAATCATTTTAAGCCTAAATGGTGGGGCTTTATTTTCCAAATACAGCAATCAATTTATAGATATGAAAATAAAATGAAATCATTACCTGCTAGCTAACCAAGTTACTTAATTAAGGTAGATCTGCTAGATTTATGCCTAATTTTGTAGGACCTCTACTTAGACACACAATCAAGCACAACCCCTTCATTTTAGGGTGAGTCTGGTATAAAGACATGTGTCAGATATGTTTACATCCAGACATGTTCGGTTGGGAGCTACATCCTTTAGAAAAACGAACATCTAAATCACTCTTTGTAATTATAGAAACAAGGTAATTTAGGTTTAGCTACCTAACATCTATGTAATTAATAGTTGTATGTGTCTAGCAAGATTTATTTGGAAAAAACGTCATTATTCTTTTTGTAAGTTATGAGCATGCATTACATTAATTTTTTTTTTTAACAATCGAAGGTTGAAATAACTCAACTAGTAAGAGTATGTGGCTGTTAACCACAAGCTTGAACGTTGCTTTCAACTTTTGACAATTCTAACCTCAACGTTGTAGAGGTAGAGAAAACTCGTAGAGCATGTATGGATCTCCAAGTTTATGTCAATAATAAATCTTGAAACTCAACCATAACTTCAAAAAATAACACAGAAACGAGTCTCCGTAACCTCCCTCTCATTTGAATCAAAAAGAAACTATATATATAAAAATGCTCTTATTTGAAACCTACTTGTAGAACTCTCATAATATCTTATATCTTATTCAACCTTATCATGGTTGTGTTCTATCTGAGCCCGAAGAGATAGCTAATTTCATCATTGGGTAATCTAACCCTATTAGTTTAATTGAACCTCATCCTCCTACTCAAATTGTGTAATTCACCCCCTCAAAGTTAGTTGGGGTTCTAGGTGCACGTAGTTAATTGATTTCTAATCTTGAAACTCTAACAATAAATTATGAGCATACAGAATAATTCAACCATGTGAACATGTCCTCCAAAAAATAAAATTTGAAAAATTCTTCTAATAACATTCATATCTACGTGATTGAGTCGTTTATACTCTGCCAAGAGTCTCAACTTCAATTAGAGTGGAGGAGTCCTTAAACGTGGATACTAGCTAAATCAATCAACTTTTCATTTTTCCTGATTATCTTACGAAGTCCTAGTTTATTCATACAAGTATTTCTTCAAAAAATATTCAAATAGTTACTTAATTGCTCATACGTGTTTGGAAACTTGGTTCCATGTGAGAATATTTGCTAAAACTACTACACCTAAATGGTAGTGAAAGTTCTCTGTTCATAATCATTGAAATAATCGAATAAATTACAAAAGATATGGAATAAACAATAAATGTAATGAGCAATAAATGGATACAATATATTTGCGTTTAGGAAAATATGGTAGTTATTGCAAGCGAAGGCAAATATCTAGATATTTGACTATAATAAATGAACAAATATGGTACCTCTAGTAAACCGTAATAGAAGGCTAAATATCGTCAATCATATATATGATAAACCATAATCCATAACTAAATATCCTTAACACCCCTGCAAGCCAAGCGTCGGACTTGAATAAATGTGAAGCTTGGATCTCAAAAATTAAAAAAGAGGTCGAAAAACACATTTTATGAAGATGTTAGTAATCTGGTTTGGAAGAGATGTCTAGTTGAGCAGCATAGTGTTTTCTTGGCCTTAGAAAATTGCGGAGGGTTCATCGGGGGCAGCAGTGATGTTTTCTTGGTTCTGACGAGAATATGACTAACCCACGAATTAGGAGAGAAAGACCCACACGAAAGGAAGAAGGAGATTTGAGAGGGAGGGTCATTTGAAGGGTCTTGATCATGCTGAAGAAAAAAAAAAAAAAAAAAAAAAAAAAAAAAAAACAAAAGAATTACAATTAAAAATGGAATGGGAATGAAAACGAGAGAGAGAGTATGGAAAGGGAGAATGAAGAACCCTTAGCAATCACATGTTAAGAAACAACCCTGAGTTGTGGACTACAAAGATGAAAGCCAGAGCTTCGAAATTAAGGCAATGACTCTACTTAAATATTTGAGTGTTACAACTTCATGTACTATATTATTTTGTTATAATCTTTCACACCTTCTCATTTATGTTCGAAACCAATTCAGATCTCAACAACCCGTGCTTTCCAACTTCCTCCTATGATGTTGAAGACCGACAACTCTAAACCATATAAGGCATCGGTCGTATCTTCGAAATGATCACTTAATAGCTAATCATGTCGGCTTTTCTAAAATAATCATTCTTACCATGACCCTTCATTGTCCTTCGGTCTATACTTCTACTTCTACTCCAGTAGACTCAATGGTTGCACCCTTCTTGAAAATTCTTGTCTCAATAATCTAACTCCTAACAAATTATGGTTTATTTAGAATGCCTTCTAAATTAAATACATGAGAAAAAAGATAAATAAATAATAAAAAGAGAATTATTTTTAAGTTAATACAATTTTTTTTTTTGAACTATAACTGTATTTAGCTACCTATATTTAACATTTATTCATTAAATAATTATAAATTCTATCAAAATTAATGGAGTGCATCTAGAGTAACGGCCCACGAAAAAATTGATGTGTTAGTAATTTTAATGTTTGTTTGAATTAAGTCGAGAAAAAAAAAAACAGCATTCAAACATGTAACTTTTCGTAGGTTTTAACCGATACAACCGACTTAGTTTAAGTGCATAAATTATTTAAAAAAAAAACAAAAGTCAAAATAATCTACATGTCCATGTCAATAATAAATCTTGAAACTCAACCATAACCTCGAAAAATAACATACAACAATGAATCTACTTAGCCTCGCTCTCATTTGAATCACAAAGAAGCTATACATACAAAAATGCTCTTATTTGAAACCTACTTGTAGAAATCTCATCAAATCTTATATCTTATTCAACCTTATCAAAGTGATGTGTTCTATCCGAGCCCATAGAGATAGCTAATTTCATCCCTTGGTAATCTAACCCTATTACTTTAATTGAACCTCATCCCTACTACTCAAAATATGTAATTCACCCCCTCAAAGTTAGTTGGGTTATACATGCACTTAGTTAATTGATCTCTAATCTCTTTAGTTGGGCAATAGGGAGGATCTAATAGGTATGGATAAAATCTCCCTCTTTGCAGCCTCTAATATGGTCTCTCGGCCTCCTTAATAGGTTGCGTACATCTCTACTTCTAAACATAATTGAAGCTACCTTAGTAGCACCCTCTAATATACCACGGACTCTAAATAGGTTATGTCGTATTCCTCTATACTTAGTAGACCCTCATTTGTCAAGATAAATTCATAATCAAATGTTGAAATCTAATTGTCCATACATAGTACTAGCCAACCCATATGATCATAATCGACTACATTGGTTCAAAGATAAAAATATATAGTAAGCCAAGGGCTAAGGCTCACTAAACATGCAAATATTATTCTAGGTCATAGTATAAAATCTAACAAATAAATTATGAGCATACACGATAATTCAACCACGTGAACATGCTCTCCAAAAAAATAAAATTTGGAAAATTCTTCGAATAACATTGATATCTACATGATAGAGTCATTTATACTTTGCCACGAGTCTCAACTTCAATCAGAGCAGTTAGATTCAAAATCAGAGTCGCAGAAGTCCTTAAACGTGGATACTAGCTAAATCAATCAATTTTCCATTTTACTCGGTTTAATCTTATATTCTTAGGCTAAATCAGTCATATGATAATCTTATAGTCATTTTTCTTCGAAGTCCTAGTTTATTCCTACAAGTATTTCTTCAAAAAATATTCAAATAGTTACTTAATTGCTCGGACATGTTTCGGAAATTGGTTCCGTCTGAGAATATTTGTTAAAACCCCATCCCTAAATGGTGGTGAAAGTTTTCTCTTTATAATCATTTAGATAATCAAATAAATTGAAAATGATACAATATATTTGTCTACAATAAAAGGCAAATATAATACTTATGGTAAGTGGTCAAGCAAATATCTAGATATTTGACTACAATAAAAAATCAAATATGGTACGTACGATAAACCGTAATAGAAGGCTAAATCTCCTCAATCATATTTGTCTGTAATAAATGGTCAAATATGATATATATGGCAAACCATAATTCATAACTAAATATCCTTAAAATCTTGCAAGTTGAGTGTCGGATTTGAATGAACGTGAAACTTGGAGCTGAAAAATTCAAAGAGAGGTAAAAAAACACTTTTTGTGAAGATGTTCGTAACCTGGTTTGGAGAAGACGTCTGACTGGGCATCATAGTATTTTTTTGGTCATCGAAAACTGTAGAGGGCTCATCGAGCAAGAATAATGTTGACATGACAGAATATGATTAACCCATGAAGTAGAGAGAAAAACCCAAAGGAAGAAGGATAAGAGAGAGAGGGTCATTTGAAAGGCCTTGGAAAATCTCGAAATAGAACAAGAAAGGAGAGAGAGAATGAAAAATTTCCATAAAAATTTGGGCAAATCAAACCTCGGAAGATATAGAAATTGCAATTAAAAAATGGAATGGGAATGAAACAAGAGAGAGAGAGAATGGAAATGGAGAATGAAGAACCAAGCAATGAGGTGTTGAGAAACAACCATGGGTGTGGACTATTGAGACGAAGGTAGAGACTTTAGAATTAAGTCCATGCTCTATTGTGAGAAAATGGCAAGAGAGAGAGTGTTCAATGGTGACTATGGAGAGATGAACAATAGAGAAAGAAGATGTCAGAAACAAAGAATGCAAGTTTCTTTATACAAAGAAAAAAAGAGGGGTCGAGCCAAGACACTTGAGGTTGCCTACGTGTTCTAGTGGCTATCCAAGCTGGTTTCTTTATCAAAGTTGTTGATTTGACATCCATGAAACTCTAGATTCAATCTTCATGAATTATAAGCCAATGTACACAGAGTTATCCATTGAGGAGGACAACTTATTTACCATTCGAATATTTTGAAATTGGAATGGAAAATAAGTTTCAAGAGACTACAAATATTTTGAAATTCGAATCACTATAAGATAATCATATGACTGATTTAGTCCAAAAGTTTAAGACTAAACTTAGAAATATGGAAAGTTGATTGATTTAGCTAATATTCACGTTTAAGGATTCCTCGACTCTAATTTTGAATCTCGTTGCTCTAATTGAAGTTGAGACTCTTGGCAAAGTATAAATTACTCTATCACCTAGATATGAATTTTATTAGAAGAATTTTCCAAATTTTATTTTTTGGAGGGCATGTTCATGCGGTTTAATTATTTTGTATGCTCATAATTTATAGTTAGAGTTTTAAGATTAGAGATCAATTAACTAAGTGCACCTAGAACCCCAACTAACTTGAGCGGTGAATTACACAATTTGAGTAGGAGGGATGAGGTTCAATTAAACTAATAGGGTTAGATTACCCAATGATGAATTAGCTATCTCTACGGCTTAGATAGAACACATAACCATAGTACTCTTCCACGAACCCCCGGAGAAGAACCCCTAACGAGTGACTTACTCTGTAATAATAGTGAAGAAGGCTTAGACTTATAGCCTTGATTGCTATATTTCTGTAATAATAGCGAAGAAGGCTTAGACACACTACTTCCCACTTGGATGTTCACATCTATGGACGTGAATTGGCTTACTTTATTGTCCAACTAAAACACACAGTACTTTATGGTCAACCTAAAACACATAGTACTTCCCTTCTACATGTGCACATTAGTGTAGTGATATCATAGTACCCTTCGACAGTACTGAAATATGTTTATGTTCAATTTATCATAATTTTACTTATATCTGCCATCTTAATAAATTTCTACTTAAATATTCGCTAGCAAGTTTTACATGTGAATCTAGCAAGATTTACCTCTCTAATAGTCTCAATATAATAGAGAGCAATCTTCTTCTTTCTGATCTACTAAAATACTATGTAGACTCTTGTCAATCAAGGTAGGTTCACTATTAAATAGTAGTTTGTAGACCCTCTAACAGATCCCCTAATGGCACTACATAACATATATATCTAGGATAAAAAGACAAGAGTCAACTCCAGTACATCTTCTAGTACCTATACTACAACACAAAATTTGTCAAATTTATCAACTTCATCATCACCAAATAGCTCTTTTCTTGAAGAATCTTCGGTTGAGACACCACCAAGGAAGTATAAATCTTTAGTTGTCATATATGCATCATGTCAATGTGCTCCTACTCTTTTAAAATTTACAAGTGATGAGGAAGCAACTGAAAATAGAATTCATACTGCAAAACACTAGCCTCTCGTTCTAGACTATTATTGCAAAATTTGATGATTTTGAAACATATGATAAGTAAAGATACAAAAGAAAAAACAATCACCGTCGAACCATTTTTGGGATATTGTTCATCATGTTACAAAACTTCAATATGATTTTAAGTACTTCGAGAGACCTCTTGAAGCGTATCAAATACTCTTTGACTTTGTTTAAGAGAATAAATTATTTTCAAAAAACAAAAGTTAAAATAATCTTAACATGTTACTATTTAGAAAATTTGTGTATAAGACAAAAATAATGATTCTATAAACCCTCATCAAAACTAATATATTTCTAGGCAAACAAATTTAGTATTAATACTTATTTCCAATATTTATTTAATTAATTTAAATTTAGTTCAGTAAAATTAAATTATGATGAAGAAAATTAGCTGGTTTGCCGGAGAGATTATGGGGGAAGACTTAGGATCTTCTCTACATAAGTGTGCATGGGTTCAATCCCATAGCCAGCATTAGAACAAAACAAGTTGTAAAGAAGAGCCCAGATGGGTGACTGACTTTACCCTCTACTATTACCGGGGTTCGATTCCTCAAATGTGCATTTTTAAAGCTTAGTCTTGTGGGCCTAATAGGTTAGATTATCCATGCTAAACTTAACTTACTTTATGGGTCCTGCTTGGTACCCCCCACGGTATTGACCGGTGGTTTGATTTCCCACGTGTGCATTTTTAAAGCCTACTTATAGGTCAATCAAGTTATGGGCATAGGGCTAGATCAACCAAGCCAACGAAAATGGCTAACCTGTGCATATTTTGTTGTTATGAATGTATAAAAAAGGAAATCATATTTAATTTTAGATATACTTTAAGATTGTTTTAGATATACTTTAAGATTATCTTTTCAACCGAGCTCAATCTAAATTTCTACTCACAAATTTAAGTAACCTTAATTGCATCAAACTATTAATGTATAATTTATTACTGCTTTAAGATTACCTATTCAACCAAGCTCAATCTAAATTTCTACTCACAAATTTAAGTAACTTTAATTGTATCAAACTATTAATGTGTAATTTATTACTAAAACTAAAAAATATACCTACAAAATGTTTGTTTTACTAGTAATACATCAATATTAATTGGGTTCGACTAAAACAATGCAACCATTATCCAAACCAATGAATTTGATACAAAGCTATCTCCTAATGGAGGAATGCACAATTATTCTTTGTTGTAAGATTCGGCTATATCAATTTGAACAGCGTTCAGCCATAGCTATAAATATTGAACACCACTTATTCATGAACAAAGTAAGTTTGATGAAACTATGTATCAAAGGTGTTCCCGAATGAGGTGTGGAGAAGTGTTTCCTTCAAATATAGTTCCAATTAAGAATGTCAATGAAGAAGAATTGCAAAAGGTTGGAAGGTTTGCTGTGGAAGTGTATAACAAGAATGGTGAACGTCTCATTTACTTGTGTGTGGTGAATGGTCTGTCTTATATGATTAATGGAGGTAGAATAAGAATTTTTATTATTGTGATAGATGCTATAAATGAAGATGGTATTCCTTGGTCATATATTGCAAAGGTGGAGTAGTGGTGTTTAATCTTATGATGCCCCAACTATCATTATTTGAAGATGTCCTCAAGGAGTTCAACAAGTATTAGACTACTCTCCCTGCTTACACTAAGCCCTCTCTCTCTATGTATGGAGGTGTTAGTGTCTCTTAACTATGAAAATGGCATAGACCACAATAAAATAATCACATAGTTTTATATATACACTTACCTTTTTTTTCCTCAAATTTTGTCGATCTCAATTATGCATGTGTTAGTGTCATACACTTACCTTACCTCAAAATAATCACATAGTTCTCTATGTATGGAGGTGTTAGTGTCATACACTTACCTTATGGCTAAGTGAATAGATCTACAACCGCGACCAACCTGCAAGTCAAGATCCACTACACAAAATAACCGAAATCTGCAACCTATAACCAACACGCCTGTAGCAAGCAACCCGTAATCAGCGCCTCATTGTGCCACATGTGGCGCTTGTAGCAAGAAACTCCAGTTTACGCGGCTCAGTTAGTTCGCTTGGCTTTTACTTGGCTCTGCAACTAAGAAATCAGTCCCTCAGCTGGATAGAGGGAATTTTGCTCAATTTTCATTGTTCGGACCATCTTCAAGTTAAAATTGACCTTGTTTAAGAAAATTAAGTTAAATATGAGGTTCAATTTCACGATTCAAGTTAAATTGAGTTAAGGAATTTTAGTTACTAACGAAACAAGATAACATTATAATAGAAAATGACAACCGACAATACTTGGAGAAATTTCAAGGGACGAAAAGCAAACGTACTTGAATATTAGGGAAATGTCGGTTAAGGCCAACCAAGTAGGTGACACTTCTATTGATTTGGTTATAAATTGTATGTTTTATGATGACATGTGGTCGTGGCTTTGCATGTGTCGTATACTCATATATTTGGATGATAATGAAATGATGTGTACGATATGATATGTGAATGTTATGTTATACGTGATCAAATGATATGTTTACAATATGATGTGTTAAGATATGATATGCTTGACGACATGCTCGTGATGTGATTTTTGAATGTTATGATACATGATGTGATATAATATGTACATAATATGATATGATATGTTAGAAGACATGATAGTTTATGATATGTTTGAAGACATGATAATGCATAACTTCGATAAATGCATGAGAAATTATGATAAAATGATATAATATAAAGAAAAATGTTAGAGGAGTTGTTATACATGTAATGAAAGCCACAGATATAATATAAAGCCATGGATACCCCTTCTTCTTTTATGATGGTACAGACGCGTACACTACGAGGCAAGGAAACAATCATTATATTTATTATAATGCTACAATGGTTGCTATTCCTAACGGGTGTCCGACATTAACAACTCCTAAGGAATGCTCACCCGACAAGAAAGAGGCCCAAGAGGCGTGGAAACCGACTGGTGGGTCCATACTCACATGTGTTGACCGTGTGTAGAACAGTAAATACACACCCAGTTGAATTGCTTAGGATAGCCGTGATAAATTTAATGAAGATAAGTTTGTAGAAGGAAGGAAACTTAGTAATTTATTAGGTGAAGAATGACTATATTTATCGCCAGTACAATGTTTAACCAAAGATAAAAATAAAATTCTGATTGAAACTAGAATATCATACCAAAACAAAGAATCTGACCTAAGATCGTATATATGATCTGATAAATCTAATATTAAGAACTAAAACATAAAAATAGCAACTAAATCTTTTTCAACATTCCTTCCTAGACTGATGATGCACTCTTTAGATCAAACTTCAGGATCATGATAGACACTAAGCAACATGTGTAGCATCTCAAACACAACTCGAGTCAAAGGTTTTGTCATGATATCAAACTCTTGCTCTTTAGTATGACAATGTTGTAACATCACAGTTCCACCTTTACTAAATCACGGAGGAAATGGAAATGATCATCAATGTGTTTGTTTCGATCGTGGAAGACTGAATTTCCGGTCAGCTTAATAGTGGAACTATTATCACAGTACACCATCGTAGCTCCAATTGGGATATGATAGAGCTTTTCCAGCATCCTTCTTAACCATATGGTTTGGCAAGCACAAGCTGCAGCAGCAATGATTTCAACTTCAGTAGTGAAGAGTGTGACTACGAGTTGCTTCTATGAGGACCATGAAACAGCTCTTGAACTTAGCAAAAATGAATAACCTGACACACACTCATCTCGGATCTTTTCTCTATTGACATGCTCTAGTCCAGCATCTGATACAACTTAAAAGCAAAATTCACTACTAGTGATTCATCTCCATCGCACCCGAGTGACTCGCACATCATCTCCGCTAGTTCCATTTTCACCATGTTGAATTTGAACCCGACATCATGTTCTTTTGTCAGCTGACTCTGTGACTCGCCGACCTTTTTTAACCTCTCATCTCCACCGTTGTCCGCCACAACCGCCGTCAATTTCATGACAACCTTCTCTTCCTGATAACCTAAGAGAAGGGGGATTGGATTCATATGCTGACCTCCCTTCCTGATATTAAAATCCACACCGTGTAGTTTTCAATCATCTTCCTCTATTGCCTCAAGAATCGCGAGATTCGTAGCCATGAAAGCAAGCTTAAAGCAACCAGAAACATCGTAAAGCGACTGAGTTGCTGACGAATGTTCATTGCCAAAAATCTACACCATAGGTGGCAAAAATTCCGTTAGATTTATCCACGATTTTAGAGCGAAAACCATATACTATGCTAATCTCTACACAGAACTACCTCTCGCATTCGAAATCTTAACAACTGGCGCAAGAATCTCACCACAACCTCCAATTTCCCCTTAGAAATGGTCGTCGCAACCTCGATTACGACTATTTACAAGAATTGGAAGATGGAGAAGCCACATAGGACGACATAACAAAGAACAAGAAGATTAAGCAGAGGTAGTTGGTGAAGACGAAACTGGCTTCTGATTCGGCGGCGCCGTCAAACTAATTAGCTTACACATTGTCTCACACCAAGCACTAGTCGAACTCGTAATCACAGACGCAGCATCACTTCCATCATCGTCGTCGTTATCTTCAAGAAGCTATTTCTCCAACTCCTGAGGGAGATGATTCATCATCTTCTTCTTCGAGTCCAGATTCTACAAATCCGGAGGTCCACCTCCAGTGAAACCTAACTACATCTCTGCTAATCCTCTGTCTGATGTACTTTTTCTATCCTCCAAATCTCCCTTGATCACATAAGCAGAAGGTTGTGCCACATAAACCTCCTCATCCGAGTGGTTTTCTCTTTCTGCCACTTCGTTTTGTTGTGGTCTGCAGGTTTTAGTGAATTGTCAATGTATTCCATGATTTGAGCACAACTCAATAAACTCAGTAGATGTGAACTCTCGACCTCTATCAATTCTCAAACCTAAAATATTTGTCCCAGTTTCTTTGTCCACATTTCTTTTGAAAAGTTGGAACATTCTGAACACTTCTATTTCAAACAAACAATCTGTTGAGTCCTCCTTTTGTTCTATCATCTCTTCAACATATGACAACATATGACAGGAGAAGCAATGGTCATGACAATTAAACACTCAACATGAGTTTTGTTAAAACTTGGTCTCCCATGTCCTTGTCTTCTACCTCGAATTGTGCCACCTCCACGGTTTGTTCTCCTTGTATTGCTGTCAACAATGATCTTCAATGTCTGCTCTTCCACATTATGTCTTTGCAATTCATTAATTTGTCATGATGTCTAAATCGTTGGATTCTCTATTGCAGCAAGCCATGTAATCAAACTTTGAAGTCATGGAGCGCAGGATTTTCTCAATAATGCTAACATCAGTCATCTTTTCACCATGAAAACGCATTTTGTTGGCAATGGTGAGAGTATGAGAAAAGAAATCAGAAACAGTCTCACCTTCCTTCATATGAAGAGCCTCAAAGTCCTTGCGCAGAGCCTGTAGTTGTGCTCATTTCACCATTGTATTTCCTTGGAATTTTTCTTCATTGAATCCTAAATTCCTTTCGAAGTTTCTTTATCCAAAATAGTCTCCAGAATTTAGCGATTGATGGCATGGAAAAGGTAGTTTTTAGCTCTAAAGTCTTTAAATTTCTGATCTACTACCTCCATCTATTCATATGAGTATTCAGCATCATTTGCTACAGTAGAAATCCTAGACTCAACTACTTGCCAATATTCTATGGAGCGAAGAAAGTTCTAAATTAACGTACTCCAATGATCGTAGTGACCAACAAATTTTGGTATTGTTGGTCGAACAAAGATGCCTTCAGTAGTCATCTTTAGCTGCGGCTGAAAGAGTCAAGGCTCTGATACCAAATGATAAATTTAATGAAGATAAGAAAGAGACAAGACTCTGATACCAAATGATAAATTTAATGAAGATAAGTTTGCAGAAGGAAGGAAATTCGGTACTTTATCATGTGAAGAATGACTATATTTATAGTCAGTACAATGCTTAACCGAAGATAAAAATAAAATCCTAACAAAGAGTAGAATGTCATGCCAAAACAAAGAATTTAGCTTAAGATCATAACTATGATCTGATATGGACATAAGATCATATCAGTGATGTAATATTTAGTAACTAAAATACCTACAAGTACCGTGGGAGGGTACTATGATACCACTACACTAGATGTGCACATCACCGATCAACACCGTGGGAGGGTACTATGATACCACTACACTAGATGTGCACGTCCTACTTTGTCTTTTAATTGGACCATAAAGTTTTAGCCAATTCTATGGCTTGGTCAATGTAGCACGACTCTTTACTACTATTACGAGGTAAGACACCCACTAGGGATTTCTTCTAGGTGCACTTTTCTACTAATTTCTAATCTCTTTATATTGACCAACCATAAAGTTTTAGCCAATTCTATGGCTTGGTCAATGTAGCACGCCTCTTTACTATTATTACGAGGTAAGACACCCACTAGGGATTTTTTCTAGGTGCACTTTTATACTAATTTCTAATCTCTTTATATTGACCAACAAGTAAGCTTGAAAAATGCACATCTAGGGAATCGAACCCCGATCAACACCATAGGAGGGTACTATGATAGCACTACACTAGTTGTGTTTAGTTTGACCATAAAGTTAGCAATTCTATGTCTTGGATAATCTAGCCCATAAATCTAAGTCTCTTCACTATTGTCCCTTCAAGGTGCACTTATAGCCACTTATTTCTAATCTCTTTATTAGTAGATCCCTTCTAGGTGCACTTATTTCGAATCACTTTAGTTCATAAAAGTTATTAGACAACATAAAAATATTAGTAGATGATGTCAATCACTTATATATCTCTATAATGCTGGCTATGGGGTTCAAACCCATGCGCAACTTGTGTGCAGAAGATCTTAAGTCTTCACCCTTAACCTCTCCGGCAAACCAACTAATTCTGTTTACCAAAATTAAATTTAGCTAAACTAAATTTAAATTAATTAAATAAACATTGAAAATAAGTATGAATACTAAATTTGCTTTTGAGAAATATATTTGAGAAATATATTAGAAAATGATAAGAGTTGGGGCATCATAGGGTTAAACACATAGTACTCTACCTTTGCATTATATGACCAAGGAATATAATCGTCATTTATAGCTTCTATCACAATAATAAAAATTCTTATTCTACCTCCATTGATCGTATAAGACAAACCATTCACCACACGCAAGTTAATGAGACGTTCACCATTCTTGTTATACACTTTCATTGCAAACCTTCCGACTTTTTGCAATTCTTCTTCATTGACATTTTTAATTGGAACTAGATTTGAAGAAACAGTTCTTCACACCTCATTTAGGAACACCTTTGATTGATAATTTCAACAAACTTTGTTCATGAATAGTTATTGATAATTTCAACAAACTTTGTTCATGAATAGTTGAAGTTCGATATTTATAGTTGTGGTTGAACGCTATTCATATTGATATAGCCGAATCTTACAACAAAGACTAATTTCACATTCCTTTGCTAAGAGATAGCTTTGCATCAAATTCTTTGGTTTGGATAATGGTGGCATTGTTTTAGTCAAACAATTAATCAAATGTATTACTAGTAGAACAAACATTTTGTAGGTATATTTTTAGTTTTAGTAATAAATTACACAGTAATAGTTCGATACAAGGTTACTTAAATTTGTGAGTAGAAGTTTAGATTGAGCTCGGTTGAACAGGTAATCTTAAAGTATATTTAAAACTAAATATGATTTCCTTTTTATACATTCACAACAACAAAATGTGCACGTCTAGGTGGGAAGTTTGGTGTGTTTTGGTTGGACCATAAAGTTAGCCAATGCTTTGCTTTGTTGATCTAGCCCTAAGCCTTTTCACTACTAATACAGGAGGCTTAACTTAGCCACTTATTTCTAATCTCTTTATTTCATCTTGGTTGGACCATAAAGTTAGCCAATGCTTTGCTTTGTTGATCTAGCCCTAAGCTTTTTCACTACTATTATAGGAGGCTTAACTTAGCCACTTATTTCTAATCTCTTTATTTCATCTAAGTCATTAGACGATTGACCTACAAGTAAGCTTGAAAATGCACACCTGAGAAATCGAACCCCGTCAATACCGTTGGAGGGTACCCACTACATACTAGATGCGCACATCGGAAGTAATGTATGTTTTAGTTGGACCATAAAGTAAGTTTGGCATGGTTAATCTAGCCCTATCACTTTACTACTCTTAGATGATCGAAGCCAAGTCAGTACCCATAAAGTTAGCCGATTCTATGGCTACTCTGTGTTTTGGCTAGACTATAATCTACGAGAAATCATGAAAATGTACATCCAGGGAAAACTTGGATCGAAACCCGGTCAGTACCGTGGGTAGGTACTATGATACCAATATACTATACGTGCACATCCAAGTGGGAAGTAAACTTGAAAAATAAACATCTGTGGAATAGAACCTCGGTCAGTACCATGGGAGGGTACTATGATACCACTACACTACATTGCACTTCAAGGTGGGAAGTACTGTGTGTTTTAGTTAGACCATAAAGTTAGCCAATTCTATGACTTGGTCAATCTAGCCCTATAAGGCCCATAAGTCTAAGCCTCTTCACTACTATTATCTCTTGATTGCATCTAAGAAATTAGATAATTGATCTACAAGAAAGCTTAAGAAAATGCAAATTCATAGAATCGAACCATGATTAGTACCGTGGGAGAGTCTATGATGTTGGGATTTATGCCCTAAAGCCTCGTAATTAATTATTTAGTTTATAACAATAATTTTTATTATTTTATTTATAATTTAATTGTTATCCATGGTATGAAAATCCAAGGTTATTAATGTACTTGAACAGCATGTGTTTGACATACAAGAGCATCATGTTCAAGTAATAACCTAAAGAGTCTATAGTACATGGATAAGGTTGGATGCCTTATCCTGGTAACACTATTAGTACGACCCACTTTGTAATCGTTACAAATGATTCGATCCAAATCATTCATGTGGAGACATGTAAGTGGGGGTATCTATACAATGAGTTTGTATAAGACTAGACCAAGAAATATTTAATCTCTCTTTATAAATCCATTAATTGAGAAGATTAATATTTCACATGATGATCATATGCAACTCAATTTTAATCCTGAGTGAGTTATGAGCTCCTGCTACGAGGGCTTGTCTTTTCATTTACATGGGTGAGAATGACTCTTCTAGTTGATTCAATATGCCTACCATTTTGGGGACTTGACCAAATAGGGAGTTGGGAACATAATATCATGAGATGGAATTCACTCCTTTGCATATAAGGAAAGTAGGTTTGAGTTGTTCTCTTAAGTACTAATTTCAGGACTTGAACAATGGGGCCCCACCCTCTCATTGGCCCGAGAGAGACTTGGTTTATGATTGGATCATAAACAAATTGTTCTTTAGAGAATCAGTGGTACTTAAGGTAAAAGATGTAATTACAGGGGTAAAACGCACTTTTGACCCAGCTGTAATTATGAACAACTTGTGAAGAATCGACTTGCTTGTAAGGGTTATATCAATGGACATAACTTGTCCTACGGTGCATAAGAGTGCAACTCTAGGTCTACACTAGAGTGACCTATAGTTAATGAATAGAGATTGGTTAAATAAAGAGTTTAATTAATTAATTTTATATTATTAGAGATTACAATCGGTAGGTCCTTAAGGTTCCCTAGTTAGCCCCCTAGCTCATAGTAAGCTTAAAGGTTCAATTTATTTGAAAGAAAATTTGAAGGGTTCAAATTGACCTTTAATATATTAGATATATTAAATATAAAAGAGAAAAAAATTTAATTTGCAATGTCAAATTAATATTTAATATATGAGATATATTAAATAAATAGAGAAAATAAATTTAATTTGAAATGTCAAATTAATATTTAATATATGAGATATATTAAATAAATAAAGAAAATATATTTAATTTAAAGAATTCAAACTAATATTTAATAAATATGCAAATATATTATTTGACAAATATTCTTAGAGTCCCTTTGGTTGAGTAAAAGACACATCAATCTCTCCAACTTTCTTTGGAGAATGTAATTCTATAGATAATTCTCGAAACTCTTTCTTCTTCTCCAATCCCTTGGGGATTTTCTTTCAAGAGTCTCTCAGAGGCTTTGTTTCTCAAGAGTCCCTTGGGGATTTTCTTTCAAGAGTCTCTTGGGAATTTTCTTCTTCTCAAGAGTCTCGAAACTCTTAGTTTTGTGTTCGAGTCATAGCAAGGAAGATCTTGTGGAATGTGGAAGAACGTTTGCATGGTTTGATTACTTCAAGAAGTCTTGCAAGATAGGATTTCTACAAAGGTAGAGTTCTTATACTCATATTTATTTCTTTTGTTTTAATTTATAATAAAAATCAAAACGGTTCTCAATGCTTCCGCTACGTGAATGAAGAATTCATTCCTTTCATATGATACCAATACACTAGATGTGCACATCCATGTGGAAAGTAGTGTGTGTTTTAGTTGGACCATAAAGTTAGCATATTCTATGGCTAGGTGGCCCATAAGTCTAGGCCTCTTATCTACTATTACAAGAGAGTAAGTCACTCGGGTTCTTGTAAGTACACTTAGCCACTTATTTCTAATTCGGCATTTCATCTAAGTCATTAGAAGATCTATTTATTTCATCTAAGTTATTAGAAGATTTACCTACAAGTAAGCTTGAAAAATGCACATATGGGGAATCCAATCTCGGTCAATACCATGGGAGAGTACTATGATACCACTACAATAGATGTGCACGTCAAGGAGGGAAGTTATGTTTTAGTTTGACCATAAAGTTAGCCAATTCCCTATAAGACCCATAAGTCACCCATTATGGTTTCTTCTAGATGCCCTTAGCCACTTATTTTTAATCTCTTTATTTCATAAAAGTCATTAGACGATTGACCTTTAAGTAAGCTTGAAAAATGCACATCCAATAAATCGAACCTCGGTTAGTATCGTGGGAGCGTACTATGATACCACTACACTAGATGTGCTCATCCATAAAGTTTGCCATTTCTATGTCTTGGTAAATTTAGCCCATAAATCTTAGCCTATCGTGGGAGGGTACTATGATACCACTACATTAGATGTGCTCATCCATAAAGGTTGCCATTTCTATGTCTTGGTCAATTTAGCCCATAAATCTTAGCCTCTTCACTACTATTATAGTCACCTATTAGGGGTACAATTCACCTACAAGTAGGCTTGTAAAATGCACCTAGTAGGGGCTTGAAAAATGCACCTATTAGGGGTACGATTCACCTATAAGTAAGCTTGAAAAATGCACATCTGTGGAATCGAACCCCTCAGTACCATGGGAGGGTACTATGATACCACTACACTAGATTTGCACGGGAAGTAGGTGTGTTTTATTTGGACCATGAAGTTAGCCAATCCTACGGCTAGGTCAATCTAGCCCTATCAAGCCCATAAGTCTAAGCCTCTTCAGAGTGAGCGGTAAGTCATCATTAGACGATTGACCAACAATTAAGCTTGAAAAATGTACATCTAGAAAATCGAACCCCAATCAATACCGTGGGAGGGTACTACGATACTACTACACTAGATGTGCACATCCAAGTGGGAAGTACTGTGTGTTTTAGTTTGACCATAAAGTTAGCCAATTCTATGGTTCGGTCAATGTAGTCCTATCAAGCCCATAAGTCTAAGCCTCTTCACAACTATTACAAGAGTAAGTCAGGGTTCTTTAAGTCATTAGAAGATTGGCCTACAAGTATGCTGGTGGGCTTCAAAATTAGAGGGCCTTTTCACAACTATTACAAGAGTAAGTCACCCATTAGGGGTTCTTCTTTAAGTCATTAGAAGATTGACCTACAAGTAGGCAATTAGGGGGGTCTCTTCACAACTATTCCGAGAGTTAGTTACCCATGAGGGATTCTTAAAGTCATTAGAAGGTTGACCTACAAGTAGGCTGGTAGGCTTCAAAATTAGGGGGCCTCTTCCCAACTACTACAAGAGTAAGTCACCCATTAGGGGTTCTTCTTTAATTTTGTAGAAGACTAACCTACAAGTAGGCTGGTAGGCTTCAAATTTAGGGGGCTCTTCACAACTATTACAAGAGTAAGTCACCTATTAGGGGTTTCTTGTTTAAGTCATTAGAAGATTGACTTACAAGTAGGTTGATAAGCTTCAAAATTGCACATCGGGGAATCAAACTCCGGTCAGTACCGTGGGAGGGTACTATGATACCACTACACTAGATGTGCACATCCAGATGGAACGTATGATGTGTATTAGTTCGACCATAAATTTAGCCAATTCTATGGCTTGGTCAATCTAGCCCTATCAAGTCCATAAGTCTAAGTCTTTATAGAAGGTTTCTCATGATACCACTACACTAGATGTACGCATCCAGATGGAACGTATGATGTGTATTAGTTCGACCATAAAGTTAGCCAATTCTATGGCTTGGTCAATCTAGCCCTATCAGGTCCATAAGTCTAAGTCTTTATAGAAGGTTTCCCATGATACCACTACACTAGATGTGCACATCCAAATGGAACGTTCGACCATAAAGTTAGCCAATTCTATGGCTTGGTCAATCTAGCCCTATCAGGTCCATAAATCTAAAGTTAGCCCTCAGGTCCATAAATCTAAAGTTAGCCAATTCTATGGCTTGGTCAATCAAGCCCTATCAGGTCCATAAGTCTAAGTCTTTATAGAAGGTTTCCCATTAGGGGGATTGACCTACGCCTTTTAACTGCTCTTATAGGAGGAGGGTATGTCACCCATTAGGGGTTCTTCTCGAGGGTATGTCACCCATTAGGGGTTCTTCTCAATCCACTTAGCCACATATTTCTAACATTTATTTCATCTAAGTCATACAGGTAAACTTGAAAAATGCACATTCGGAGAATGGAACCCTAGTTAGTACCACGGGAGGGTACTATGATACCACTACACTAGATGTGGGCCATTGACTTTTCCTTAGCTCTTTATCAATACTTTTTATAAATTATAACTAAAGATATACTAAAATAATAATAAATAAAAAAATCAATAAATAGTTAGATGTTGTTTCAAAGCAATTATATATCGTGGAGATTGAAAAAATATTAGACGGTCTCCACATACCAAAACACGCCTCTTCTGCGCAGAAAATCTTAAGTCTTCCCTTTAACTTCTCAGACAAACCATCTAATTTTCTTCATCAAAATTAAATTTAACTAGACTAAATTTAAATTAATTAAATAAATATTAAAAATTAGTATGAATACTAAATTTGCTTTCTTAGAAGGTGCATTTTCTAAATCGCAACATGTTAAGATTATTTTTTGAAAATAATTTATTCTCTTAAAGTAAGCGGATTGTATCACTTAAAACCAATAAAAAGTTAAATGTTTGAATGCTGTTTTTTTTTTTTTTTTTTGACTTAATTAAAACAAACATTAAAACTACTAACAAATAAATTTTTTTGCTCCATTAATTCTATAGAATTTATAATTATTTAATTAATAAATATTAAATACAGTTCTTAAGTGATATTAAATGATAAAAGGGGTTTTGTTTTAAACTTAATAAACATAAAAATGAAGTAGTTCAAAAAAAAAAATTATATATATATTGGTGTTGAGTATAAATGAGAAGGGGGAAGGATTAGGACAAAATAATATAGTAGATAAAGTTGTAATACTCAAATATAGCATATCAACCTACGGTACGTTTTGTGCCCTTTTCATACGCGTCGTCGTCCATAAACGAGTTAAGATTTTAGGTTTTTTAAACATTCATAGATATGTGATTATAGGCACTTTTAAGTGGGGAAACTCTAGTGAAAGAAGGTAGGCAAAGAGAAAGGCAAAAAAAAAAAAAAAAAAAAGGACAAAAATTGGCATTGAAAATGACATATAGAAGAGAGAGAAATGTCGCAATAGAATGAAGGATCCGTCATAGTCGGCCCCATCTGTGACCGGTGGCCCAAAACCGGCGTGATAAAAAGTTCTAGACTTTTAATAACATGGACTGTCACGATGTATGAAAAACATTGTAGAATGACTACGATAGCGTTCTTAGTAAGATATTATATCTAATATTTTTTGGAGTGTTAATTAGAATTTTTATACTTCTTCATGCTATTGTTTCTAAACTTACATGACTTTTAGCGAGACAGTATCAAAGAATCAAGAATATGAGTATCGGATTTGAAATAGGTTTGAGTCATGTATTGCCTCTTGTAATTTTTTTACTATATTTTATTGTTTTAAAAAATATTGCATCACTAGATCGATATCAAAAAATTATTCACATCAATCTCATTTTAATGTCAATATCGTATCTTTAGACTCATGATGATCACATTTATTTTGAGTTTCTTTTTTAGAAAAGAATTTACTAAAAATAGAAATAAGTTCTTGTGTTTGATATTGAAGAAATAAAATAAGGTTGTCATTTTGTTGAACCGAAAATCTTGTTTAACCATACAATTTAAACCGTTTTTGTTGGGTTAGATTTTGAGGGTGATAAAAATAAAAAACTAAAAATAACTAATTGTGCATATATAAATACATCTCCAATATCTCTAATCAAGTCATTCCAAAATTTATTTTTGTATTAGTTTTTGTTATCGATAATCATCATGTCGAAGGGAACCATGATTATTTTAATTGTGGTTCTCTTTGTTAGCATTGAAATGATTGAGATAACAAATGCAACACAATACATCGGTTACGACCCTTTGAAAGGCAACCTTAATCCTGGATGTAGCCCAAAACATCCTGAACTTTGTAAATTAACTCCTGCAAATCCATACGAAAGAGGTTGTAATACAATTGAACGTTGTAGAGGAGGTGATTCCAGTGATAATGATGAAAAAGTTGTTGTAGACGATAATGCGTCGAGTAGCCCAGCAACGGATCGTGATGGAGAACCTAGTTTAAATTGAATTGTGTAATAAACTAAATTATTGTTCTTTTATTCAAATTTTTTATTCATTAAGAGATGTTATTTTAAAGAATATTAATATTAAATTCATATCATATTATAAGTATACAACACATTTGATTCTTTATAATTACCTTGTTAATCGAATATCTCAAGGCAAGAACATTGTTTGAGATTCGAATCACTCCAGAAGCAAAGATCGATCATGTCTAGCTTCAATGATTCTTGTTGATCAAATATCTCAACGCAAGAACACTTGATTGAGATTTGAATCACTCCACAAGCAAGATTGATCATGTCGAGCTTGCATGATTTTACATGCAACCCCTAAACTACATAGAATTGCAAAGAAACTTAGCCATTGGCTAAAGAAAAGCACAAATGCTCTTTTAATATATTTTCCAAGTCTGCCTTACAAATACAACATACATGGCTTTATATAGCCTCAAAATGAAACTATTAAAGGCATTCCAAAAGTTAATTCTATTATGTAAATGTAACCTAAAGTAAATAAAATGTCTTAAAATACAATAATTCTAAATTACTCTAAATTGTAACCCACTCAAAATTTATAACCATCAAACTTCATTCCTCTTCAATGTGACATGAATTGCAACCTCTTTTGATAATTTTGACAACATTTTCTTCACATCTTCATTGAAGTATATTGTATGAATGATGTCTTTTGGTTCATATCATATATCAGGGTGTCCAACATCAACAACTCCTAAGGAAAGGTCACCCGACAAGAAAGAAGCCTAAGAGGTGTGCGAACCGACTGGTGGGACCATACTCACACGTGTTGACCATGTGTACCATTTGTAGAACAGTAAATACACACCCAGTTAAATTGCTTAGGATAACCGTAATAAATTTGATGAAAATAAATTTGCAGAAGTAAGGAAACTACTTTATTATGTGAAGAATGACTATATTTATAGCCAATTTTATTATGTGAAGAATGACTATATTTATAGCCAATACAATGTTTAACCAAAGATAAAGATAAAATTCTAACAAAAACAAGAATATCATGCCAAAACAAAGAATCTGGCCTAAGATCATATCTATGATCTATGATGATGCAGTCTTTAGATCAAACTTCAGGATCTTGATAGACACCCATCAACATGTATACCATCTCAAACACAACTCAAGTCAAAGGTTTTGTCATGATATCAAACACTTGCTCTTTAGTATGACAATGTTGTAACATCACAGTTCCACCTTTACTTAAATCACGGAGGAAGTGGAAACGATCATTTGCTTCGATCATGGAAGACTGGATTTCCAGTGAGCTTAATAATGGAACTATTATCACAGTACACCATTGTAGCTCCAATTGGGATATGATCGAGCTTTTCCAGCATCCTTCTTAACCATATGGTTTGGCAAGCACAAGCTGCAGCAGCAATGATTTCAACATCGGTAGTGGAGAGTGTGACTACGGGTTGCTTCTATGAAGACCATGAAACAGCTCCTGAACTTAGCAAAAATGAATAACCTGACACGCTCTCATCTCGGACCTTTTCTCTATTGACACGTTCTCGTCCAGCATCGAGTGACTTAAAATCAAAATTCACTACTAGTGATTCGTCTCTATCGCACCCTAGTGACTCGCACGTCAACTCCGCCAGTTCCTGTTTCATCATGTTGAATTTGAACCCGACTCTTTCGTCAACTGACTCTGTGACTCGCCGACCTTTTTTAACCTCTCGTCTCCGTCGTTCTCTCCCACAACCGCCATCAATTTCACGACGACCTTCCCTTTATGAGACTTGAGAGAAGGTGGATTAGATTCATATACTGGCCTCCCTTTCTGATATCAAAATCCACTTTTCAATCATCTTCCCCTCTTGCCTCAAGAATCGCGAGATTCGTCGCCATGAAAGCAAGCTTAAAACAAGGAGAAACATCGTAAAGCAACTGAGTCGCTGCCGAATGCTCATTGTCAATCTCCACCATAGGAGGCAGAACTACCTCTTGCATTCGAAATCTTAACAATCAGTGCAAGAATCTCAGGAATGGCCCCTCAGAAATGGTCGTCGCAACCTCTATTACAGACTGTTTTCAAGAATTGGTCGTCGCAACCTCTATTACATACTGTTTTCAAGAATCGGAAGACGGAGAAGCCACATAGGACGACGTAGATGAAGAACAAGAAAATGAAGCAAAGGTAGTCGGCGAAGACGAAACTGGCTTCTAATTCAGCGGCGCCGTCAAACTAATTAGATTATACATCGTCTCACACCAATCACTAGTCAAACTCGTAATCCCAAACGCAACATCACTTCCATCATCGTCATCGTTATCTTCAAGAAGCTATTTCTCTGAAGGAGATTTATTCATCATCTTCTTCTTTGCGTCCAGATTTTGCAAATCCGGAGGTCGTGAAACCTAACTACATCTGTGCTAATCCTCTATCTAATGTACTTTTTCAACCTCCAAATCTCCCTTGATCACATAAGCACAAGGTTGTGCCACATAAACCTCCTCATCCAAGCTCTTTTCTCTTTCTACTACTCCATTTTGCTATGGTCTACAGGTTGCAATGAATTGTCGATGTATTCCATGATTTGAGCACAATTCAATAAACTCAATAGATGTGAACTCTCGACCTCTATCAATTCTCAAACCTAAAATATGTGTCCCAGTTTCTTTCTCCACCTTTCTTTTGGAAAGTTGGAACATTCTGAAGGCTTCTATTTCAGACAAATAGTTGAGTCCTCCTTTTGTTCTACCATCTCTTCAACATTTGACATGAGAAGCATGGGTTTAGAAGTTTCAGCAAAATGAGTTTGTTATTCCTTTCCCTTACTCTTCTGGGGACATTCATACTGAAAATGACCAAGGTCATGACAATAAAAATACTTAACAAGAGTTTTATTAAAACCTGGTCTCCCATGTCCTCGTCCTCTACCTCGAATTGTGCCACCTCCACGATTTGTTCTCCCTATATTACTGTCAAGAGTGATCTTCAATGCCTGCTCTTCCACATTATGTCTTTGCAATTCATTAATGGTCATGATTTCCAAATCGTTGATTCTCTAATGGAGAAAGCCATGTAATCAAACTTTGAAGTCATGGAGCGCAGGATTTTCTTAATAATACTAACATCACTCTTCTTTTCAACCATGAAAACGCATTTTATTGCAATGGTGAGAGTATGAGAAAAGAAATCCGAAACGGTCTCACCTTCCTTCATATGAAGGGTCTGAAAGTGTTGAGAAATAAACTTAAATGTAGGAGAGAGAAGAAAAAAATTATTATGAAATTTTTTGTTTGTTATTTGGTCGAGAGAGATTACTAAAGTTGAGAGGAGGGCTCATGAGAGAGAGAAAAGCTCGGGCACTTGAGAGAGAGAAAAGCCCGGGCACTTGAGAGAGAGAAAAGCCCGGGCACTAAATTGAGAAGGGAAAGGGCTTATTGGAGGGAAAGGGCTTATTGGAGAGAGAAAAGTGAGGGATGTTACTGCTAAACTTAGCCTAAAAAACTATAAAAGGAAGAACGAGAGGAAAAGAAGAGTGGAAAGCAATTTATTGTCTGAGCTATTGTGTAATAACCTCTTGAGAACTTCTTTGTCTCCTTGTCGCTCTCCCCTTTCGGTGCCCCTTTTAAAGTTTCGTGAGAGTTATCTAAATGAGTTAGATTCAGAGCGAGCGTTTTATTTCGTGGTTGGTATCGGAGTGGCTTTATTTTTCAACAAATTGGTATCAGAGTGATTTCAATTTCAACAAATTGGTATCAAAGCTGATGACAAACATAATGAGACAAATGCCGCTACCAAGATTGACGAAGATGAACTACGAGAATTGGAGCATCCAAATGAAGGCTCTTCTCGATTCGCAAGATGCATGGGAGATGGTCGATGTAACGACCCTAAATTTCTACATATTTAGAGTCGCCACTAACGTCTCATGCTCATTTATAAAGCGGAAATATAACCCTTACATGAACATCATTTATAACGTAAACTTCAAAAACGTTTAAAACAACTTCTTTTTTGGAAAACGCAGCCATGGTCTTACGTGTTTAAATATGAAATACTGAAATTTAGAGAAAACAAAAACAAATACAAAATAATTTAAAACAATGAAATGCAAAACAACCTATTCTAACTTAAGACTAGAAATTTAAATATGAGTCTACCCTATGCACGTGCCACAGTCTCTGCTCGCGATGCCGCCGTCCTCCGTACAAGTGCGCCTTGCCTTTACCTGAAAAATGATGTGGCACACGGCCTGAGTATTTCAAAGAATACTTAGTAAGTGACCCCACTATAGGGGCCATGCAAATGCAAACACATGCAATCATGATTTAGGGACCTATCTCTAATCATCTTAGGGGTGGCCACTAGTCTCGGACAAATTGGATGTGTAGTACTTCCCTACACACGACTCACACGTGCGAGTGTGAATCCCCAGGGCGCTCGCACACCCCCTGGACCCTCTGGTCAAGTTAATATGTAGCGATGTCCGGAGGTCAGCGGAACCCCATAGTGTCATGCACCTCATGAACACCCTCATCTGTGTGCTTTCGCACCTGTGCGCATACGCGCTCATCATACGGTGCGCGTCCGCACTCATCATCTCTAGGGGAAGTAGCCCTATGCTTATGAACATACAATATGCATGAGGTCCCTCTAAATCCATCATAATGTCTCTTCTGACACAACCCTCTAGTCTCATCTCTTTGTTACTCTAGGTAACACATACTCGTGGATATTTATATTAATATCATTTTCACGCTCTTAGGGTTGTGTCCTATATCGATCTAACGACATGATGCAATATGGCACTCATCATCATATAGCATGCTCAATATGGAAAACATCATCATATTAAGGTAAACGTCACACAATCATCATACTCATCATATTGCCACAAAGTGCATCAAACATATCAAGTACGACATTCATCAAAATATATATATACTGAGCACATCATCAGGTATCATAACCCACACATCATCATAACTCATATACCGCATCGTACAACATAGTTCATACAACATCGTAACTCATACAATTTTTTAGCCTATCCTATAGAAAGGCCACTTACCTGATTAGCTTATACGGTTGTCACCAATTTATCTTTCACGAAAGTTCGATTTTTCCCTTTGTATCCAAGCCAACCTATAAGAATCCATGGCATCAATTTCATGTTAAATTCTGTAACTATTACAATGGTTCATGTGCTAAACTTCATGTGAGCATTAAAGACTTTGCATAGATAAAGTCTTGGAACGTTATAATATACCTCTAAATAGATATACACATATTATATATATATTCTATTTATATTAATATTTCATTTTCTATTTTTTATTTCGATTGACTTCTCTCTTGTCTTTTGATATTCTTTCTTTACTCTGTTTTATTCTCTCAATTTTTTGTTCAAGACATATTCTTGATCAATTTTTAATCGATTCTTACTTAATCATATTCTTGGTCAATTCGGATCCATTCTTACTCCCCACTCTTTCCTTTTATTTTTCTCTTCCTTTGTATTTTTTTTCTTTTGATTTTCTATTCTGGCCTTCTCTGTATTTTCTCTTTTAGTTCTTCCCTGCCTTTTCTATTTTTTTTTTCCTCTCTATGCCTTCTCTGTATTTTTTCTTTTACTTCTTTTCTACTCTCTGTATTTTCTCTTTACTTCTGCTCTTTATTTATTTTTTTTTTCTTTTCCCTGCATTTCTACTTCTCTCGATTTCGTTTACAGTATTTGGCCTCCTATCTATCTATATATATATATATATATTTTTTTTTTTTTTGTCTTTTCTTTTGATTTTGTTTACAGTATTTTGGCCTCTCTAATGTCATCTCATATATTTTTTTGTATTCTAATTAATTCTTCTTTCCAAATCTTTCCTTTTATCTTATATGTATTTTTTTCTTCCTTTAATTTTGTTAAAATCTAAAATTCACAGATAAATTTTCATTCCAAATCTTTCCTTTCTTCTTTCCTCTTTCCTTTCTTATTTACCTGTTAATTTTTTTGTTCCGATTCTTCTCTTTTACTCTCTCTTTTGTATTTATTTTTCTATCGGTTCTGTATTTTCTTTTATTCTATTGACAAATATTTGGCTCATATGTTGTAGCTATTTTCTATGACCTAACATCATAACCAAAAATCTAAATATCTCGGCAAGAGAATCAGAGAACTAATTCTGAATAATTAGACAAAGGAAAAGAAAATCTGTTCTAGTTATTTTTCTAGGACCTAACATCATAACCAAAAATCTAAATAACTGGGCAAGAGAACCACTGATCTAATTCGGAATAGACAAAGGAAAAAGAAATCTGATCTGGGTAAACGAAAAAGAGATCAGAGATCTGAAACATGACTTACGGTAATAACAACAAGATCTCTCTCCAAATTAAATCTACAGCACTCCTGGTAAATCTGGTTGTTTGTATTTTTTTTTTTCTTCATTGTAGGAACCACGGATGATCCACTATTCTGATTTGGGATATTGACTGATGAGTTGGTTGAGGAGAGATAGTTGGGAGAGGAAGGAGGGGTCATTGGAGAGTAGTTTACGGAAAATTATTATTTTAATTATTTTAATTATTTAATTTTTTTTTGGGTCGTTACACTCAAAGACGGTTTCAAAGAACCAATTGATACCACAGGTTACACGGTGGCGCAAAATAAGGCGTTGAAGGAATTACGGTCAAAGGATAAGGCAGCATTATACATGCTATTCCGGGCTGTTGACGAGTCGGGCTTTGAGAAGATTTCAAGGGAAACTACTTCAAAAGAAGCGTGGGACACTTTAGAAAAGGTGTTCAAAGGAACCACCGAGTCAAGCAGGTGCGTCTCCAAACTCTACGTGGCGAGTTGGAGAGCATGAAGATGAAGGAGTCAGAAAATGTATCTGACTACATTACACGTGTACAGACCGTGGCAAATCAGTTAAACCAGAACGGAGAAATGTTACCCTAGACGCGCGTTGTGGAGAAAATCTTGAGGTCATTAACAGACAACTTCGAGAATGTCGTATGTGCCATAGAAGAGTCAAAGGACCTGGCAAAGTTCACAGTCGATAAGCTTGTCGGCTCTCTTGAGGCACATGAACAACGCAAGAAAAAAGAGGAACCACTCGATCAAGCGCTTCAGACGAAAGCAACAATAAAGGAAGAAAAAGTTCTCTACTCACAAAATGTTCGAGGTAGAGATAGTGGAAGCCGCAGGAATGGTCGAGCTGCTCAAAGTAATAGTCACGAAGAAAAGTACTAGGAGAAGAGACTATCGAGCCAAGCAAATTGGCGTGGAAAAGGACGTATTCAAGGGCGCGGCCAAGGATACACTTTCAACATCCAGTGCTTCAAATGTCAGAAATATGGCCATTATCCAAGTAATTGTAACTCTGACATATGTTACAATTGTGGCAAAATGCTATGCAAGAGATTGTCGAGCCAAAGAGAAGGTGGAAGAAACCATCAATCTAGCCTTGGATGACACAACAAGTGGAGGCATCCTCTTGACGACTCAAAACGAAGAGCCAAACATAAAAGGAGACGGCGACGCGAAAGATGATGGCGGTAGTCGTGAGGTAGTGGAAGTTGTTAGAAATGAGGTGATACGCAGCGGATTTGGCGAAATCGCTGTATTAGAGACGAGAAAACCAAAGAAAGATAAATAACCGAAGAACAGAGTTCTGAGCTCGAAGTCAAAGAGCCCAAATGGTCGGAAAAGCAATTCGAGGTAGAAAGAAGAAAGAGGATAATAATTGAAGAAGAAAAGAAAGAGCTTGAAACAAAAGTTCAACGTTTAGAGAAGGAAGTAACTGAGTTGAGTAAGAGTTTCTTCTGTCTAAAATAAGAGAAGGAAAAGAATGAGAAGACAATCTCTGATCTTACTAAGAAAATTGAAGAAGGTGTGGAGAAAGAGAAAGGCCTATTCATGGAGATTGAGGGTTTAGTGGACGAGCTAATAAGGGAGAAAAAGGATATAGAGATACTGACTCAACAGAGAAACTCACTCGATGTGAACCTGAATCAAGTCCAACAGGAGGCAGTGAATTTACGACACGCAATTGAGACACTCACTCATGATAAAACCAAGATGAAGGAAACAAGAATGCTAGCGTTAAAGGTCGCTGTGTACTTCCGAAGGGAACTGAGTAAACAAAATGAAGTCATGATGTTTGAGTCAAGCGTAGCTGAGAACTGGAAAAATGAAGAGGTGGTGTCAAAGATGGGATGTTCTCGAGAAGATCCAAATGAAGTCTCACCAGAGGAGGACAACCCTATTTTACCGCTTGAAGAAAAGAAGAGAAAGTTGAAGAGACCACGACTTAGATCGAAAAAACGAAAACGGCTCAAGAGGAATCATTGAGCAGTGGCAATGGGAGAGTTTTGTTGAGAAATAAACTTAAAAGGGTAGAGAGAGAAGAAAAAATGATTATGATTTTTTTTGTTTGTTACGTGGTGAAAGACCATTGTGAAAGTTGAGAGAAAAAAAAGGGCTTATGAGAGAGAAAAGTGAGAGAGAGAAGAGTGAGGGCATGAAATTTAAGAAGGATAAGAGGTTATAGGAGAGAGAAGGGAGGGAAGTTACTACTAAACTTAAGCCTTAAAAAAAACTATAAAAGGCCTGATGTATGTTGTAAAAAGTGTTACGAGAGAAAAAAAGTTGTGTGGTTGTAAAAAAGTGTTCATAGCGAAAAAGGAAAAATAGAAAAGAAAAGCAGAAAATAATTTATTGTCTGAGTTATTATGTAATAACTGTTTGAGAACTTCTTTGTCTCCTTGTCTCTCTCAGACATCCCTTTTAAAGTTTCGTGCGAGTTATCTAAACGAGTTAGATTCAGAGCGAGTGTTTTATTTCATAGTTGGTATCAGAGCGACTTTATTTTTCAACAAATTGGTATCAGAGCAATTTCAATTTCAACACAAAGTCCTTGCTCCAGAGCCTGTAGTTGTGCTCGTTTCACCTTTTGTATTTCTTTGGAATTTTTCTTTATTGAATCCCGAATTCCTTTCAAGTTTCTTTATCCAAATAGGTTCTCTAGAATTTAGCGATTGATGGCATGAAAAAGGTAGTGCTTTGCTCTTAAGTCTTTCAATTTCTTATCTACTACCCCCCCCCCTCCTATTCATATGAGTAA
>CM031890.1:10209869-10243791 GCA_018691285.1 Cucurbita argyrosperma subsp. sororia | reverse complement strand
AGAGGTATCCTAAACTTAATCGAGACACCCTTACGAATCCTTACTACCTTCACCAAGAAATGGTCTCGTAGTACCACCTTCCCTCCCCAATTGGGCAAACATAGGTCTTTTTTTTCCTTTTTTCCTCTCTTCCTGTTCTTTTTTTGGTTTCGCATAAACGAGATAACTTGCATCATGGTAACCTTGACTTGCCTAAGTACTATATAAAATACTCACTGAAGTCTTCTGAGCTAAATGTAGGCTCTTTTTCTTTTTTGAAAATAAAGGTTCCCTTGTATAAGGTCCTCCCCCCTGCATTCACCTAGGCCAGCTCATGTAGTGTCCCTATATGATTGGATCAAGTCACATTTTCCTTGTTCTCCGTAGTGATATCTTATATATTGGCTCGTGTGTGTGCATTCCATCAAGTTCTTGTAAAGGAGCCTAATGGAACTCTCTAAAAACTCTTGTTTGGTAACTAGTCTTTCCCCTCAAGGCTCTGAGGATACTTTTTATCTAATGGTCCAAGGTTTTTTCTTCCCTCTCCACAAGAACCCGCTTACATGGTCGTCCTCATTCTGCTCCCCTTATTACACCATTCACTATCACTAATCCAATACCTCACTACTATCCCCTTCAGGTAGTTTTCTAAAAATACGTCACCACTCAACGTTTTATCCTTAGCGATCTTACTTCCAACCTCTTTCTGCCTGAAGCCAAATTAGCCCTCAAACAAGTTATTTTTTTGGGGTTTACACCTCAAAAATGTGTGAAAACTTTGGAGTCTAGATCCCTTACCCCTTTTTGTAAAGTTCCCCGGATCCCACTTTTTAATAAAAGGGGGTTGGTTTTTTGTCTTATTAACCGCCCATCTCTAGAACTTTCTTTTCTTTCTTTTCGCTCTTCCTTTTCTTCCTTCAAACTGCGGAAATGCAAATGACCATTAGCCTTGAAAACCACCCTCCTTTGTATTTCCCCCCCTTTCCTTGTTACTCTCAAAACCCCTGAGGGTTCGCTGGGAACCTACCGTGAGACCAGTTTTTCCTTTTTCCCACCGTTCCCTCAGCCATTGTGAAGCACATACCACCATTCCCCCCCATACCAACATGATAGGTTTAACAATGGACCCTGTTTTTCAAATTGGTCCCTGGATAACCCACGTACCTTTCACTGCCTTTTTAAACTTGGGTCCCCTCTCCACCAAGGTCCCCCCCCCCCCAAAGCGGACTTTGTCCACCCCCCCCCCCGTCCCCCATTAGGTGGGATCCCATTTTAGGTCTAAAGGAATATCCTCACACCCCATGACTCATTAGTGGCATAAATAAAGCGCAACATCTCACTTATGGAAGTCCATGAACCTGAACTTATATCATGAAGACTCCAACCAACCTGGAAGCCAGGGCCTCCTCACCACAGCAGCTTCAACTCTCTCCTCTCTGTTGGTGAATCTTATTTTTTTCTCGACTTGACTTCCAACTTAAACCAAAACTCCACCCGTGAAAATGGTTTGCTTGAGGGGGTGCTTTTAGTTGTTTCCTAACAGTGGGTCGCCCCGCCCTTTATTACTTGTTAAAAAAAAAGAAAACGATATTGTTTGGGTTTTCTAATTATGTGGTTTTGTGCACCAAAGACCCCCCCCGCCCTAATATATATACTGTCTAGAGAGAGGCTAGGCCTCTACGTGGTCTCCACGAGGCATGCCTTGACCATCCTAAAATCATGGTTGTGGGAGGCTGAGCCATAGGTATACCATCTCTTACTAGACCTTAGAAGCTCTGATATAAATACATTTCTAATGGGGTTGGGAAACGTCCACGGCACTATTTGCGACGTCACCCCTTTGGTGTCTTCCCTAAGGCCAGTAAGTTTATAAAAACGTGAAACCCTCCTCTCCGGCCTCTTCTCTCCTCTCGGCACTCCTCCAATAACTCAAATCTAGCATCGACAGTAATAGAGTGAACTTTCCACTATTTAAAAAAACACGCTTAAAGTGTAATCATAGGTTACCACTTGTTCCAAGACAACATCAATTTTTTTTTTATCAACATTTATTTTTACAAACAAAATATAATATTACCAACAGCCTTGCAACCCACTTTCATATCCTCCTAACAGGGTAAATGCACCCCATACCTGGTCGCGGCGAGGGCGTGTCGTTGAGCTGAGTCACAAGAGGTGTGTACGAACTCTCCTATCCTAAAGAAAAAAAGTCTACAGAATTCTAAAAACCTGACTGCTCTGATCAACAATCTGCTCGACGAGACGACCCGATTTTTCGAGGCTTCCAAAAAAACCCGAATCGTGACTAAAAGAACACGAATACGAAACCAACAAAAGGAAAATAAAAGACATGAAAGAAAACACCCAAAGTAAAAATATAAAAAAATACCTTTGAATTTAAAACAAAAGCCAGAGAAATTTTGTTTAGCTTAAGTTCATTAGTAACAAAAGAAATCCCGCAAATATAAAATGAATATAAAGGACTCTAAAAGACCGAAAAGGGACTGACGGCTTTCACCCCCCGGAACGACCCCCTCTGTGATTGTACAGCGCTCCTCAAACGCTCTTACTACCTCGACCACTACACTTCCTCAGCCCGAAAACCAGCAGCCAGTGCAAACCTCACCTGAGAAAATAAAAGGATAACGGATGAGTATAAAAAATTAAATACTCAGTAAGCACCTACTTGTTAGGTATCTCTTCTCTCTCTTCTTCGCATCTTAATTTAACAAAAACAGAACTTTCCCATGGTTTCCTAATTCAGTTTTAAGAAGGACATACATCGGGTCTAACTTATTCTCTTGGGGCTTGCCCCTTGGGTTTTCACACCATCATTCAAAACGGCGGTTCATCACAATCAATCACAACATACATCAATCAACATCGTCCTTTTCAATCTAGTCACCTCTAGAGGTTCCTTACCTTATTGCCAAGCTGATATGGTCCGGTATCACTCTCTCTAGGAGGCGCTAACTCTACATGGCTATCTTAGGAGGACTACCTGATATCTCTAGCCTAGTGGTGTGCTGAAATACCCCTACGCTACGCCCTATTGGTCCTCCTCTGGGGGGGCCGCGACCCAACCACGTTCTACCTAGGCAAGCTAATGGGCTGTACGACCTGGACTTTGTAGTGGGGACACATTTTTCCCATGCGAAAATGGGTCTAAGAGCAAGGTAAGGACTGAATCAGGGACCCTTGGTCCTCTCACCACGAAGCTTATAGATAACCGTTCTCTCACGCTAGCAATTAGCAATGTAGGAACCCTCCTAGGTACTTTCTACTTTCCCTTTTTCTTCTCACCTCCCCCCTTATCCTCTTTCCTTTCCCTTGGGGTCCCTTTTCCTTTTCGTACTTTCTCCTTGCCGTGGTAAACACAAAACCGCTAAGTTTCTAGGGGAAAACTTAAGTTGGTCTCGAGCTCGCATATCGCGATACTAACACAGAAATCTCCATAATCTCTTAATCATAGAAATTGGGCCCTAGCAATTAACAGAGGGTGCGTGCAATCTCCCCTTATAAAAATCATAGTATGTAAATCATGCAAACTAGGCATAAAATAACCGGGCTCAACAACGGGGCGATAAAAAAACCTCCACCAAGCACACCAGAGCACGAAGTTTCGCGGTTCCACTGCGGGCGAATTAATTTTTTTTCGTCCATCAGCTACACCCGAAAAACAAAAACCCGACATACCCAACAATTCTATCTAACCATAAAATTAAACTGCATGCATTGAAGTTACAATGGAAGCTTAAAAAGTAAAATGGGGCATACAAGCACAACAACTCGAGACAAAACTCCACCCAACACACCTCATACCAATTCCATCTAATTTAATCAATCATCATTCATGGAGAGCTGAATTTAAAAAATAACGTAAGGCAAAAATTAACTAACCTGCCCACACAATAACCTACAATCCCCAACAGCGAACCCTACAGTATTTCTCCTACATAAAACCTTCTTTCTATTTTCTTCTTTTCTCCTAAATACCACCCGGTGGTGACTTTTTAACCACTGGTTGACCACGTGCCCCCCCTTCAGTCTAAGCGTTTTTTTCTTTTTCTTCTTTGCCCGTGATGTGTCCCACCAATACACTGATTTCTTTTAAAATTAGGTCCCTATTCCACGTAAGAACAGTATTAGAACTGGGAATCCAGGACAAAAAATCGGGCAAACAGAAAGCAGAACCCACCACCAACACTGGCCAAATTGGCCCGTTCCACATAACCCACAAACGCGCGCTCACACGCAGCTTAAAGCAGCACGCTGGGAGTGCAGTGGCCACGCGTATAGCGGGAAGGCTCCAACCATCGCAGGCATGCAACCGCGGCGCCCGCACCTCCGGCCTCCACGTAGTCGCGGGTTCGGCCGGTTCCGGGTCGGCTTCAGGCTCGTGTCGTCGCGGTTCGGGGCTCGGCTTGCGGGACGGGGCGACAACAACGTGGTCGAACCATCGCTGGAGCTAGCTCTGCGTTAGCTTCCAAGCCGTATGGTCGACGCACGTGTCCCCGACGCCAATAAACGTTCTTCGCAGCCAGTCCGGCTGCCTGTCGCCACTGTCCGCTCGCGTCCCGCCACGGCACCGAACCTTCTCCTTCCAATTTTTTCCTTTCTTTTTTTTCCTTTTCTTTTCTCTTTTTTGTTCTTTTTTTTTATTTTTTTTTTTTCCTTTTTAGTTAGTTTTTTTTTTTTTTTTTCTTTTTGTGTCTTTTTTTTTTTTTTTTCTCTTTCTTTTTTCCTCTCTCTCTTTCGTTTCGTCTGCCCTCTCCGAACACACCTCTTTTCTTTTCCCGCTTTGTTTTTTTTCTTTGTCTTTCTTTTCTTTTTTTTTTTTTTCTTTTTCTTCTTGTAAAAATAACCTTCTTTTCTTTTCCTTTTTCCCTTTTTTTTTTTTCATTTTCCTTTTTTTTCCTTTCTTTTTTTTTTTTGTTTTTTTTTCCGTTTTTTAACCTTCTTTCCGATTTTTTCATAAAATCCCCCCCCCCCCCCTTTTTTATCTTTCGATCCGTAGATCGGATTTCGACTGATTCCTTCGAAACAAAGTTTTTAGATCGAGTTTAACTGGGCTTCGTCCCTCGTATTTCTCTTTTGTAATTTTTTGATTAACTACCGGACGAGTTAAGAAGATCGGACTTTCGCTCACCGTTCTCGGGACGACTCTCACTCTCGGATCTCTCCGCCTTCGGTTGATGGTCTCTCGGCTAAACATCTTCACAGATCATGCGTAGAGTTGTTCCTAGTATGAATATATCAAGATTTCAGATCTGATTCACAAAGGGACAAAAAACCGTAGATCTGAGAAAAAACGTTTTCAAGATCCTTCACCTTGCGGGTTTTTCCGACTTCTTGATGAAAAAATGGGAAGTCCGGCCACCCACATTCTCTTTTCCCTTCCAAGAAAGTCTCCTCTGCATGATCTTCACCTCCTTGCATCATGATCCTCACCGGAATAGACTCCGACGGTAGTTTTCGTGAGTCTTCCGGCGGTTCATCATCTTCCTCCTCTCTCTAGGTTCTCTCTACCCCTTTACCCCTTTCTCTCACTATCTCTCTTTTGCAGGATTACGGATGGGGTTTCGTTTGGACCCCTTAGGTGGTTGGAGGGCAAATTTACCTATTTGCCCCTCTCGACTTTTCCTTCTTTTTTTTTTTTTTTCTTTTTCTTTTCTATTTCTATTTCACTTTCTTCGGGTATGACAAAGAGTCTCAGGAGTTTCATCATCATTGAGTATCCGCTACAACATCACTCTGTGAATCTTTGAGCAACTCAACATCAACTCCCACTTGCTTCACCTCTCGTGTTTCAGCAAGGGTCTCTGGAGTTTCTTGAGTATATCCGCTACCAACACCACTATGTGAATCTTTGAGCAACTCAACACCATCAACTCCAACTCCCACTTGCTTCACCTCTGGTGTTTCCAGCAAGGGTCTCTGGAGTTTTTCTTGAGTATCCGCTACTAAAACATCACTCTGTGAATCTTTGAGCAACTCAACATCAACTCCCACTTGCTTCACCTCTGGTGTTTCATGAGATCCGCTTTTTCAGCAAGGGTCTCAGGAGTTTCATGAGTATCCGCTACAACATCACTCTGTGAATCTTTGAGCAACTCAACATCAACTCCCACTTGCTTCACCTCTGGTGTTTCAGCAAGGGTTTCTCTGGAGTTTCTTGAGTATCTACCACAAACACTCTGTGAATCTTTGAGACTTGCTTCACCTCTGGTGTTTCAGCAAGGGTCTCAGGAGTTTCTTGAGTATCCGCTACAACATCACTCTGTGAATCTTTGAGCAACTCAACATCAACTCCCACTTGCTTCACCTCTGGTGTTTCAACAAGGGTCTCAGGAGTTTCTTGAGTATCCGCTACAACATCACTCTGTGAATCTTTGAGCAACTCAACAACATCAACTCCCACTTGCTTCACCTCCTCTGGTGTTTCAGCAAGGGTCTCTTGGAGTTTCTTGAGTATCCGCTACAACATCACTCTGTGAATCTTTGAGCAACTCAACATCAACTCCCACTTGCTTCACCTCTGGTGTTTCAGCAAGGGTCTCTGAGTTTCTTGAGTATCCGCTACAACATCACTCTGTGAATCTTTGAGCAACTCAACATCAACTCCCACTTGCTTCACCTCTGGTTTTTCAGCAAGGGTCTCAGGAGTTTCTTGAGTATCCGCTACAACATCACTCTGTGAATCTTTGAGCAACTCAACATCAACTCCCACTTGCTTCACCTCTGGTGTTTCAGCAAGGGTCTCAGGGAGTTTCTTGAGTATCCGCTACAACATCACTCTGTGAATCTTTGAGCAACTCAACATCAACTCCCACTTGCTTCACCTCTGGTGTTTCAGCAAGGGTCTCTGGAGTTTCTTGAGTATCCGCTACAACATCACTCTGTGAATCTTTGAGCAACTCAACATCAACTCCCACTTGCTTCACCTCTGGTGTTTCAGCAAGGGTCTCTGGAGTTTCTTGAGTATCCGCTACCACACCACTCTGTGAATCTTTGAGCAACTCAACATCAACTCCCACTTGCTTCACCTCTGGTGTTTCAGCAAGGGTCTCAGGAGTTTCTTGAGTATCCGCTACAACATCACTCTGTGAATCTTTGAGCAACTCAACATCAACTCCCACTTGCTTCACCTCTGGTGTTTCAGCAAGGGTCTCTGGAGTTTCTTGAGTATCCGCTACCACACCACTCTGTGAATCTTTGAGCAACTCAACATCAACTCCCACTTGCTTCACCTCTGGTTTTTCAGCAAGGGTCTCAGGAGTTTCTTGAGTATCCGCTACAACATCACTCTGTGAATCTTTGAGCAACTCAACATCAACTCCCACTTGCTTCACCTCTGGTGTTTCAGCAAGGGTCTCTGGAGTTTCTTGAGTATCCGCTACAACATCACTCTGTGAATCTTTGAGCAACTCAACATCAACTCCCACTTGCTTCACCTCTGGTGTTTCAGCAAGGGTCTCAGGAGTTTCTTGAGTATCCGCTACAACATGAGTATCCGCTACCACTCTGTGAATCTTTGAGCAACTCAACATCAACTCCCACTTGCTTCACCTCTGGTGTTTCAGCAAGGGTCTCTGGACCTCTGGATTTCTCAGAGTTTCTTGAGTATCCGCTACAACATCACTCTGTGAATCTTTGAGCAACTCAACATCAACTCCCACTTGCTTCACCTCTGGTGTTTCAGCAAGGGTCTCAGGAGTTTCTTGAGTATCCGCTACAACATCACTCTGTGAATCTTTGAGCAACTCAACATCAACTCCCACTTGCTTCACCTCTGGTGTTTCAGCAAGGGTCTCTGGAGTTTCTTGAGTATCCGCTACAACATCACTCTGTGAATCTTTGAGCAACTCAACATCAACTCCCACTTGCTTCACCTCTGGTGTTTCAGCAAGGGTCTCAGGAGTTTCTTGAGTATCCGCTACAACATCACTCTGTGAATCTTTGAGCAACTCAACATCAACTCCCACTTGCTTCACCTCTGGTGTTTCAGCAAGGGTCTCTGGAGTTTCTTGAGTATCCGCTACAACATCACTCTGTGAATCTTTGAGCAACTCAACATCAACTCCCACTTGCTTCACCTCTGGTGTTTCAGCAAGGGTCTCAGGAGTTTCTTGAGTATCCGCTACAACATCACTCTGTGAATCTTTGAGCAACTCAACATCAACTCCCACTTGCTTCACCTCTGGTGTTTCAGCAAGGGTCTCAGGAGTTTCTTGAGTATCCGCTACAACATCACTCTGTGAATCTTTGAGCAACTCAACATCAACTCCCACTTGCTTCACCTCTGGTTTCTCAACAAAAGTCTCCGGAGTTTCATGAGTATCCGCTACAACATCACTCTGTGAATCTTTGAGCAACTCAACATCAACTCCCACTTGCTTCACCTTTGGTGTTTCAGCAAGGGTCTCAGGAGTTTCTTGAGTATCCGCTACAACATCACTCTGTGAATCTTTGAGCAACTCAACATCAACTCCCACTTGCTTCACTTGCTTCACCTACAACACACTCTGGTTTGAGCAACTCAACAACTCCCACTTGCTTCAGTCAAGGGTCCGGAGTTTCATGAGTATCCGCTACAACATCACTCTGTGAATCTTTGAGCAACTCAACATCAACTCCCACTTGCTTCACCTCTGGTGTTTCAGCAAGGGTCTCTGGAGTTTCTTGAGTATCCGCTACAACATCACTCTGTGAATCTTTGAGCAACTCAACATCAACTCCCACTTGCTTCACCTCTGGTGTTTCAGCAAGGGTCTCTTGAGAGTTTCTTTGAGCAACTCAACATCAATCCCCGCTTCACCTCTGGTGTTTCAGCACTCAGTTTCTTTGCTAACCACTCCCACACCAATCTTGATCTTTGAGCAACTCAACATCAACTCCCACTTGCTTCACCTCTGGTGTTTCAGCATGGGTCTCTTGAGTTTCTTGAGTATCCGCTACAACAACATCACTCTGTGAATCTTTGAGCAACTCAACATCAACTCCCACTTGCTTCACCTCTGGTGTTTCAGCAAGGGTCTCTGGAGTTTCTTGAGTATCCGCTACAACATCACTCTGTGAATCTTTGAGCAACTCAACATCAACTCCCACTTGCTTCACCTCTGGTGTTTCAGCAAGGGTCTCTGGAGTTTCTTGAGTATCCGCTACCACACCACTCTGTGAATCTTTGAGCAACTCAACATCAACTCCCACTTGCTTCACCTCTGGTGTTTTCAGCAAGGGTCTCAGGAGTTTCTTGAGTATCCGCTACAACATCACTCTGTGAATCTTTGAGCAACTCAACATCAACTCCCACTTGCTTCACCTCTGGTGTTTCAGCAAGGGTCTCTGGAGTTTCTTGAGTATCCGCTACAACATCACTCTGTGAATCTTTGAGCAACTCAACATCAACTCCCACTTGCTTCACCTCTGGTGTTTCAGCAAGGGTCTCAGGAGTTTCTTGAGTATCCGCTACAACATCACTCTGTGAATCTTTGAGCAACTCAACATCAACTCCCACTTGCTTCACCTTTGGTGTTTCAGCAAGGGTCTCAGGAGTTTCTTGAGTATCCGCTACAACATCACTCTGTGAATCTTTGAGCAACTCAACATCAACTCCCACTTGCTTCACCTCTGGTTTCTCAGCAAGAGTCTCAGGAGTTTCATGAGTATCCGCTACAACATCACTCTGTGAATCTTTGAGCAACTCAACATCAACTCCCACTTGCTTCACCTCTGGTGTTTCAGCAAGGGTCTCTGGAGTTTCTTGAGTATCCGCTACAACATCACTCTGTGAATCTTTGAGCAACTCAACATCAACTCCCACTTGCTTCACCTCTGGTGTTTCAGCAAGGGTCTTTAGAGTTTCTTGAGTATCCGCTACCACACCACTCTGTGAATCTTTGAGCAACTCAACATCAACTCCCACTTGCTTCACCTCTGGAGTTTCAGCGACGCTTCCAGCCGACGCAACCTCCTCTGGAGTTTCAGTGACAGTTCCGGCCGACGCAACCCCCTCTGGAGTTTCAGTGACACTTCCGGCCACGCAACCCCCTCTGGATCTTCAGCGACGCTTCAGGACGACGCAACCCCCTCTGGAGCTTCAGCGACGCTTCAGGACGATGCAACCCCCTCTGGAGCTTCAGCGACGCTTCCGGACGACGCAACCCCCTCTAGAGCTTCAGCGACGCTTCCGGACGACGCAATCGGCTCTGGAGTTTCAGCGACGCTTCCGACCGACGCAACCTCCTCTGGAGTTTCAGCGACGCTTCCGGACGACGCAACCCCCTCTGGAGCTTCAGCGACGCTTCCGGATGACGCAACGCGCTCTAGAGTTTCAGCGACGCTTCCGACCGACGCAACCTCCTCTGGAGTTTCAGCGACGCTTCCGGACGACGCAACCCCCTCTGGAGCTTCAGCGACGCTTTCGGACGACGCAACTCCCTCTGGAGCTTCAGCGACGCTTCCGGACGACGCAACCCGCTCTGGAGTTTTAGCGACGATTCCGGACGACGCAACCCCCTCTAGAGCTTCAGCGACGCTTCTGTCTGGACGACGCAATTCCAATCTGTGAATCTCTGATACCAGTTGTTAGGATATAACGATTTACCATATATAGCTTTACCATATATAGCTTTACTATATATAGATTTACAAAATATAGCTTTACTGGATATAACCGTTGACCAAGCTATAAATAAGTATCAGGCTCCATAGCCTAACAATAAGAAAGTCAAGTCAAGCTTTTTAGCTGCTAGATCTCGCGCTTTACTAATAACAAAGTCAAGGCTCTGATCATCGAGAGTAGGTTCTTTTCAGATACAAAAAAGAAAATATCAACGTCTTCTTTCTGACTTTCAGTTTTCCAACAGCAATTACACATTCCCTTGGCCTCTGATTACAGTCGAAGTGCCATTGCCCATATTCTGCCTTTCGGAAGAAAATCTGATGCGAGGACCCGATCCACCAACTATCTGGAAATGTTGGCAAACAGGGCCAACGTAGTGACCAAGACTCCCTTTGTTCTGATCATCATGGCTTTCTTTTTGTTTCCCTTTGCCTGGCACCCAAAACTCAAGTGACCTTTCTTCTTGCAGGACCAACACTCTCCATGTTTTTCAGGTCCTTCTCACTTTGTGCTTATTCTTTGTTTTGAAACATATTCTTTTGCGCAGCATTAGTCTTTTCAAACTGCTGTTCAAATCTCTTTTCAGCCGGAGCCTAAAGAAAATGGGAGGATCAATCATAGAAATAGAACAAGGAGGAGTTTCACAGGAGAGAGTGGTTGTCAAAGACTCAAATGACTGAAGCGGACTTCCCGGTCACTGATCACTCTTTTGTATAGGGTAGACTCTCCGAGAAATTCTTTGAGAATCTTCTTCATCTTGTCTAAGTGCTGATACACGCTCGTCCCCTCAAGCATCTTGCTTGGAAAAAACCGTTGCCGAAGAATTTACCATTGTCACTGACTCATACATTCCCCGTCAGAGGTACAGGGGAGTCTCCCATCTTTCTCATGCGGACTCAATGTCTCCCACTGAAACGAGTACCTTATCCTTGACCACCATTAGCACAGCTTCGAAGAACTTTTTCTTTCTTGTCTACAACTATCGATGCTGTTATGCTTTCTTTTGTTGTTTGGCTACAACAACATCATCACTCACTTGATTGAAGAAGCCATTAGCGCCAGATCTGCCTCTCTTTTCTCAAGAATAAAAAAAAGGATCCTGTTCTTTGAGAAGCAACTGCATTCTCATCTTCCAAACATATACATTTAGAGGTTCCATTCCATTTTGCGATCCTTGACAATCCAGAAGATTGTATCGCTACCATATCCGCATAACCTGGACTCTCATACCAGATGATAACCATCTTTAGCTGAAAGAAAGAACAAACAAAACAAATTGATAGGAATGTGCAGAGCTGAGACCTGCTGTTGTTGAGTGGCTGTAAATGAGAGAGAGAGAAAGAGAGTTTGATTTGATTCGAAAAACGGTATCTATATTGATAGAAATATCTAAAGTCAAATATGAAAATACTCTTTGAGATCACTCTACTCTCTCTAGACAACGAATTTCTTGTGTGTATCCTACTCTCATCTCAAAACCCAACCTCAGAAAAACTGCATGCTTTCCCTGAATTTCTTTGTGCGCTGCGGATGGAGTCCTTTTAAAAGACCCAATCCCCCAAGCAAGGGGCGTGGCGTGTCTAACTACCTCATGGATAGCATCCACAAGACAATTAGTGATATGGAAATTAACCCAAGGGAAAGTATGGAACGGATTACCTTGATGATCAAGATCAAGAGTAAAGAAAACTCGTTTCTAAACTCGTGATTCGAATCACTCCACAAGAGGTTTGATCAATACCACTTGAATGACTCTACATGCAAGTTCTAAACACAAGAATTTGCAAAGAAAGTTTAGCTCTCAACAAAGCTAAAATAGAAATTCTATTCTTAATTCCAAAATCTGATGTCTAATCAAAGAAAAGAAGGCTTTATATAGCCTTTACAACCTTAACCTATGTCATACATAACTCCCAAATTAAATGGGCTAGTAAATGAGAAATACCCATAACCTCCATATTTAAATGGCTAGTTAATGGTGGAATATAGTAACCTATGTGGGTTACAATATAACCTTAACTCCTATATTTAAAACTAGCTTAAATATGACAAACAAATAGTTAAACTATAATTAAATAATGCAAATAATAAAATGTGCTTATTAGTCATCCTTGGACTGTTTGATAAATTCAGCGGAGTTCATTAAGTGCAACTTAAAGTGCATTTAATTCATCTCTTTCTTGAACCTCAACTTTGCACAACATATAAGGGAGGTCTCCAGCGTCTTCTAGAATTTCCTTTGATGAGCTCACTATAGCTTGAATATAATGTATAAAGTTTGTTGTAGCTTCTTGGCTCTCGTCCTTGTAATTGGACCTTGAGGTATGGAAATTCCTTGGTCGTGGTTCATATCATTCTCCCCCTCTTGAGAAGGATTCGTCCTCGAATCCAAGCCATCACCTGCATCAAAAGGGCTCAAATCAACAACATTAAAAGTTGCACTAACACCGTACTTACCTGGTAAATCAATTTTATAAGCATTGTCGTTGATGCGCTCAAGAACTTGAAAAGGTCCATCTCCTCGTGGTAAAAGCTTAGATTTTCTTTGAGTAGGAAATCTTTCTTTTCGAAAATGCACCCAAACCCAATCTCCTGGCTTGAAGATGACAATCTTACGTCCTTTATTAATTCGGGTGGCAACCTTGGAATTTTGTTTCTCAATCTTTCACTTGCTTGTGCAGTTTATGAACAAACTCAACCTTGGCATTTGCATCAAAATTCACAAACTCAACCTTGGCATTTGCATCAAAATTCACAAACTCTTTTGACGGTATGGGTAACAAGTCAATAGGGGTTAAAGGATTAAAGCCATAAACAATTTCAAAAGGTGTGCATTTAGTAGTGCTATGAACAACCCTATTATATGCAAATTCTATAAATGGCAAACAATCCTCCCAAGTCTTAAGATTCTTTATCAATAATAGCCCTAAGCATAGCAGTCATGGTTCTGTTAACAACTTCAGTTTGTCCATCCGTTTGAGGATGACAAGTAGTTGAATATACTAGCTTAGTTCCTAACTTACCCCATAAAACACGCCAAAAGTGGCTTAAAAATTTTACCTCACGATCACTAACGATGCTTTTAGGAATGCCATGCAATCGTACAACTTCCCTAAAGAACAGGTCTGCAATATGTTTTGCATCATCAGTTTTGTGACAAGGAATAAAATGAGCCATTTTACTAAATCGATCAACCACAACAAAAATGCTATCATAACCTTTCCTAGTCCTAGGTAAACCTAAAACAAAATCCATTGATATATCAATCCATGGACCATTAGGAACTGGTAATGGGGAGTATAAACCATGTGGTTGAAGCCTAGACTTAGCTTGTTTACATGCTATGCAATGACCACAAACTTTATGAACATCATGTCTCATTTTAGGCCAAAAAAAATGTTCAGAGAGCATATCATAAGTTTTAGAAACTCCATGGTGTGCCATTAAACCACCTCCATGAGCTTCCCTCACAAGTAGCTCACGGATGGAACAAGATGGTATGCAAAGTTTGCCTTTTCGGAACAAAAGTCCATCTAACAACAAGTAATTATCCACAATGAGTCCTTTTTCACAAGATTCAACAAAAGGAGCAAAGAACATGTCATGTTGATACAAATCCTTTATGTGTTCAAAACCCAACAACCTAGCATTCAAAGTATTGAGGAGGACATACCTTCGTGATAAAGCATCTGCTACAATGTTCTCCTTTCCTTGTTTATATTTTATGACATACGGGAATGTTTCAATAAATTCTAACCACTTAGCATGTCGTCTGTTGAGTTTATTTTGTACTCTCAAATGCTTTAAACTTTTATGATCCGTATGAATAATGAACTCCTTAGGCCAAAGATAATGTTGCCAGGTTTGCAATGCACGAACCAAAGCATAAAGCTCTTTGTCATAAGTTGGATACCTCAAAGATGCACCAGTCAACTTCTCACTAAAGAACATTAAAGGTCTTTGATTTTGCATTAATACAGCACCTATCCCTACTCCACTAGCATCACATTCAATTTCAAAAGTAGACTCAAAATTAGGTAATGCAAGCAAGGGAGCAGAACTCAATTTTTCTTTCAAAGTATTAAAAGCAAGTTCTTGATCTTTTTCCCATATAAAGGATACATTTTTCTTAACAAGTTCATTCAAGGGTGAAGCAATTGTACTAAAATTTTTAATGAACCTACGGTAGAAACTTGCAAGACCATGAAAACTTCTTACCTCACTTACATTTTTCGGTGTAGGCCAATCTTTTATAGCCTTCACTTTCTCCTCATCAACCTCAACACCATTAGATGAAACTACAAACTCAAGAAAGTTAACTTTTTCCATGCAAAAGCTACATTTCTTTAAATTTACGTACAAACATTCGTTTCTTAAAGTAGTCAAAACATTGCGTACATGGGTAATATGATCATCTAAAGATTTAGAGTAAACAAGGATGTCATCAAAATAAACAACCACAAACTTACCTAAGTATTCTCGTAAGACATGATTCATTAGTCTCATGAATGTACTAGGTGCATTAGTTAATCCAAAAGGCATAACCAACCATTCATAAAGACCATACTTGGTTTTAAAAGCTGTTTTCCACTCATCCCCAATATGCATGCGAATTTGATGATAACCCGATTCTAAATCAATCTTAGTAAAAAGACTACATCCATGCAATTCATCAAGCATATCATCTAATCTGGGAATTGGATGCCTATACTTTATAGTTATCTTGTTTATAGCCCTACAATCAACACACATACGCCAAGAACCATCTTTCTTAGGTACAAGAATACCTGGAACAGAACAAAGACTCAAACTTTCACGTACATACCCTTTAGCAAGGAGTTCACTTACTTGCCTTTGTATCTCTTCAGCCTCCTTTGGATTAGTCCTATAAGCTGGTCGGTTTGGAATGGGCGCGCCAGGAATGAAGTCAATCTTGTGTTCAATCCCTCTAAGTGGTGGCAAACTACTAGGCATCTCCTCGGAAAATAAATGTTCAAACTCTTGCAAAAGCACAACAAAATCACTAGGCAAAGAAGGGTTAAGCATGTTAGTAAAGTAACAAGACCCCTTGCACATAAGTACAAGAATAGTCTGGTTAGAGAGCAAAACATTCCTAACCTCACTTGATCTAACATACAAGATTACTGATTTGGCTTTTCTCTCTTTTTTTTCTCTAGGCTGAGTGTTACTCTCTTGCTTTTCACTCAAGCTCTTTTTTTCACTTGATTCTTTTTCAATCTCTGCTTTTGCATCAGCCTCTTGCCTTTTCTTTTCAAGTTTGCAATGATCAATAAATACATCTTTTGGAGACAATGGGATAAGAGTAGTTTTTCTACCGTTGTGAGTAAAGGAGTATCGATTTGCATACCCATCATACATTACCCGACGATCAAATTGCCATGGCCTCCCCAGTAGTAAATCTCCAACATGCATGGATACAACATCACATAAAACATCATCAACATATTTTCCAATAGTAAAAGAAACAAGAGTTTGTTGAGTTACCCGTACTTCCCCACAATCATTCAACCATTGAAGCTTGTAGGGTCTTGGATGTGGTTGTGTCTTTAAATTAAGTCTTTTGACCAGAATGGAACTCACAACATTGGTGCAACTACCGCTATCAATGACAACACTACAAGGTACAGATTGAACAAGACACCGAGTTTGAAACAAGTTCTCCCTTTGGTCTAGGCCGTCCTCCTTAATGTGGGTGTTTAGAGCTCGTCGAGTAACCAAAGATATATGTGTAGGGTCCTCTTCACTAAACTCCTCACTCTCATCAGTTTCCTCATTTATGTCGTCATGTGCCTCGTCATCCGTAACAATTTCTCCCTCCTTGATGGTCATAATTCTTGCATTTGGGCAATCTCTACTATAGTGTCCTACCCCTTGACATCTCCAACACTTTAAATCCCTATTTCGAACATTAGACTTTTCTACTTTTTCTTTCCCTGTTCTAGAACTCTCCCCTTCTCAAATTTAGCTTGAGGCTTCTCATTAATCTCTTGATTTCTATGCTTATAATCAATGTTCTTACTATCCTTTTTCCATGTAGAAGTAGAATTGGGAAAAGTTTTAGAAGAATACCGTTGAGACCTTCGTTGGATTTGCCTCTCGATCTTAATTGCAATGTGCAACAACTCCTCAATATTAGAATAAGGCTGTAAATCAGTCTTGTCTGCAATCTCTGTGTTTAACCCATTAAGAAACCGCGCCATGAGAGCCTCCATGTCCTCATCGAGTTCAAGTCGATCCATCAATGTATCCATCTCCTTGTAATAATCCTCCACAGATTTGCGTCCTTGTTTCAACGCTTGAAGCTTTTGCGCCATGTCCCGTTGAAAATATTGTGGAACAAAACGCTTCCTCATGGACTCTTTGAACTCGACCCATGAATCAATTGGTGCTTCAAGATTTCTTCTCCTACTTGACATCAATTTATCCCACCAAATTTGAGCATATTGTTTGAATTGAGCAATGCATAACAGTACCTTCTTTTCATCACTAAAATTATGACAGTTGAACACCGACTCCACCGTTTTCTCCCATTGAAGGTACTCCTCTGGATCGGTTTTGCCATAAAACTTGGGAAGTTTTAATTTGATGCTCCCCACGTTACGATCAATTCTATCATCATAAGGAACTCGTTGTTGTAAATTATGATACCTTCTTCCAAGGTCTCTCCCTCGCATCAAGCCAGGACCAACCGCATGTGGATTATCCTCATGGTGATCAGAATTGTCGCCTTCATATGTATCGGTTGAGGGCGTAGGTTGTGGAATCCTCTGTCGTGCTTGATTTTGAATCTCCAATCTTCCTATTCGATCAGTCAACTCTTCTATTCCTCGAATTAGTCTTTCCATGGTTCGCTGTTGTGCTTTTCTCAATCGTGCATCAGTAATGTTAGTATTGTCGTCTGGATTTTCCATGCTACAAAAGAAAGGTAAAAGAAAAAAGAAATGGATGCATCCTTTTGCTAAATGGATGCATCCTTTTGCTATCTCTCACGACCCCCTAGAAAATTGTAAGGTCACAAACCGCCCTCTACAGGGAATAATGGGAAATGGTGCTAAAACAGGACCCGTGACTACAAAACTGACTGCTCAATCAAGACTTGAGTCACCTTGGAGTAAGTCAAGCCACATACTCAACAACGTCTCCCTCCGTCTGAACTGTGGAATCGAAACACAAACGAATAACTTCAAAGACTGGATCTGCAGATCTACGTGTATTACAAAATGCGGGTTTTCTTCAATCAGGTTCTCAAGGAACTTCAAAAGACCAAACGATTGAATCCCAAACTCTTTCTGTCTGGCGGAACCTCCCGAGTTTTGAGAGAAAACGATTTTAGCGAGATTTATCAAATGTTTCAAAGCGGCGAAACCTCGAGATACTTTTCACTTGTCTTCTGCGAGTCTGAGACCTTCCGACTACTCGACGCAAGTCCTTATCTCGACAAAATCCCCTTCCTTAAAGTCGACTATTCTTCAATCAAAAAAAGACACCCAACGACCTCTCATGGATTGAGTTAGATAGTGCCACCTAGGTTTGGAACCCACTTTTGAGAAGTGAATGTGCACGCATGCATCATAACCTAATTGGTCGGAGGTCCAAGGGGTCCATAGAAGACAAATCAGATATTCTTTTGCCTTTGTAAGAGAGAAAGAGTCGAAACAAAGGGTACGCTCTAACGAAGATTTGCTCGGGGCTGTTCACTTTCATTTAGTCGCCTGGTATCTTGAATGAAACCTCTTTGCTTGCGGGGGCAGGAGTGAAAACGTCTGAGAGAGCGCTTGGCGAAAGAATCGTGTGGCGCGGTGAAAGGTTGAACGTTGGGGTTTCCGGCCCCCTCCTCAGGTCTTCACCTAATTGTGGAAGAGGTGAGATGAGTATCCACTCTCTCTCTCGTGCCTTTGCTTGTTCCTGTTCGTCTATTCGGGACAGCCCACATACATGAAGAGAAGAAGAGAAGAGGGGGGTGGTTCCTTGATATTAAGGCGTCAAGGCGGTCGAAGAAGGCGTGGAAGCAACCGATGCTTTGGTCATTCACCTTCCTTGCTGCCAGTCTGTGCTTGCTCTCATGCTGGCAAAAGCTGGGGTTTGGGCCGGTTTTACCTACTATTGGATTTGAACCAATGACTCTCACCGTATGAAAGCGATACTCTAACCGCTGAGTCAAGTAGGTCAAGCTGAGTAAAGTCAGAGAAAATAGACCCCTATAAGATAAGAGAAAGCCGCGCAACCTGAGTTCCCTTATACTATACTATACCCTGACCCTTACTATACAAGGGGGGGCAGAGCGCTAAGAAAGAGAAAGAAAGCATTATCACTATATGTATGAAATTCAGCTGCGGCTAGCACGCTAAGATCAACCACTTGGAGAACATGGAGCCTTTCTTTCTCGGTCGTCTGTCTTTCTCGTTGTGGATTCCGATTCATGCGGTCGTTCTCTGCTGCATTCGTCTTTTCACTCCCCACTCTACACCATAACAAAATGTTTCCACTATATCTCAGGAGTCGTCAAAGGAAGGCGGGTCCAAGTAGGCAAAAATCAACTAATTGGGCATACTACAATGGATCAGTTCATTCAACAAGATCCATTCGGATCGGACCAGGATGAATTGGATTGGTCTAACCTCTCGCTCGGATGTCAGACTCTCCCGCCGCCGATAGATGTCCCATGCCACCTTTCGTGAACAGCGGAGAAAATGAATGAATTGTGATATAGCGCCGAATAAGCCACAGACAGCTCTATTCCTGACTTGAATATCAAGGACTTGTTGGGAGAGAAAAGAGGGAGCCCTATACAATACATCCTGCTGCCTCGGGACGACTGCACGTTACATCATAGCAGCACGACAAAATAAAGGCGGAAACAAAGGCCCCTGACTCGAGAACAAAGCAAGGGACTGAGCAGCGCGAAAGCCACGAGAGAGCCTGACTCTTTCATTTGCATTTCCAAAGAGAAAGTCAAGGCGTTACCGCTTTAGAAAGATTGCAGGGCGTTGAGGCTAGAATCTCGAAAGGGCTTTTTCAGCTTACTCTGCTACACGGACCGTTAGGTTAGTAGGGTGCCCCGGTTTGGGGGCTTGAAGGACTTAGCGCCATGACAAGGGGTATCAGAGCCAAAGGTTCGACCAAGCCATGGCTAGTGGGAAAAAACCGTAGGCTAGTGTCCTCGAAGAGGCTGGGAGCAGACTCGTAATCGTGTGGACGCCTTGTTACACAACAAAGAGACGGGACAGATTTCGAGCGAGCGGGTTGCTTCTCTGGAGAAAGATGCGCTGGTTAGGCAGACCAAAAGACGTAAAGAACGCGGAGCGTGAAGTGCAATTAGATCCTTTTTGAGGACGAGTTGAAGGCAGAATGGAGGGTTACGTTTGTGGTCCGACATGTTGATGAGCCTGAAGCAAACAGGCTACAACCTACGCCAAAATGGCCAAGACTGAAGGGAGGGGCAGAACAGGCAGCTAGCCTGCTAGATTGAAAGTACTTAGCCAGGGGGAGTCGAGACCAGGCAAAGAACGAAAGGGCAAGGGCCTAAAGAAGAAGAAAAGCCTTGAGGACAAGTGATATGAACCAAGAGACATCAATCATACAATATGCTTCAATGAAGATGTGAAGAAAAGGTTGTCAAAATTATCAAAAGATGTTTCAATTCATGCTACATTGAAGAAGAATAAAGTTTGATTGTTGTAAATTTTGGGTGGGTTATAATTTAGAGTAATTTAGAGTTATTGTATTTTAAGACTTTTTATTTAATTTCGGTTACATTTACATAATGGCTAATTATGGTCATAAAGTGTGAATGTTACAACTTTTGAAATGCCTTTAATAGTTTCATTTTGAGGCTATATAAAGCCATGTATGTTGTATTTGTAAGGTAGACTTGGAAAATATATTAAAAGAAGCATTTGTGCTTTTCTTTAGCCAATGGCTAAGTTTCTTTGCAACTCTATGTAGTTTAGGTTGCATGTAGAATCATTCAAGCTCGACATGATCAATCTTGCTTGTGGAGTGATTCGAATCTCAATCAAGTGTTCTTGCGTTGAGATATTTGATCAACAAGAATCATTCAAGCTAGACATGATCGATCTTGCTTGTGGAGTAATTCGAATCTCAAACAATGTTCTTGTCTTGAGATATTCGATCAACAAGGTAATCCGAATCTTATTCCCCTTGTATTGATTCCTTATCTTATCATTTGGTATCAGAGCTTCAGGCTCAAGATCGGATATATGTTTCCTTTGCGTTTCTTCTCAATTTGATTTTTATTTATTTTCATCTTTTTATTTTTTAATCAACCCAGAGTTCAAAACTAAATCTTTACTCTACTAGAAAAATTGAGAGGTGAGAATGAGAGCTTCATTTGTGTAAATGAGTGTGATATGAACCAAGAGACATCAATCATACAATATGCTTCAATGAAGATGTGAAGAAAAAGGTTGTCAAAATTATCAAAAGATGTTTCAATTCATGCTACATTGAAGAAGAATAAAGTTTGATTGTTGTAAATTTTGGGTGGGTTATAATTTAGAGTAATTTAGAGTTATTGTATTTTAAGACTTTTCATTTAATTTCGGTTACATTTACATAATGGCTAATTATGGCCATAAAGTGTGAATGTTACAACTTTTGGAATGCCTTTAATAGTTTCATTTTGAGGCTATATAAAGCCATGTATGTTGTATTTGTAAGGAAGACTTGGAAAATATATATATAAAAGGAGCATTTGTGCTTTCTTTAGCCAATGGCTAAGTTTATTTGCAACTCTATGTAGTTTAGGTTGCATGTAGAATCATTCAAGCTCGACATGATCAATCTTGCTTGTGGAGTGATTCGAATCTCAATCAAGTGTTCTTGTCTTGAGATATTTGATCAATAAGAATCATTGAAGCTAGACATGATCGATCTTGCTTCTGGAGTGATTCGAATCTCAAACAAAGTGTTCTTGGCTTGAGATATTCGATCTACAAGGTAATCCGAATCTTACCCCCTTGTAGTTGATTCCTTATCGTATCATTTGGTATCAGAGCTTCAGGCTCAAGATCGGATATATGTTTCCTTTGCGTTTCTTCTCAATTTGATTTTTATTTATTTTCATCTTTTTAGTTTTTAATCGACCCAAAGTTCAAAATTCAATCTTTGCTCTATTTAAAATTTTGAGAGGTGAGAATGAGAGCTTCATTTGTGTAAATGAGTGGAAACAGAGTGGCCTAAAATTTTCTTGAGTGTATACTCGTGAGAGAGTGTTGAGAGGTCCTTCGTATTTCCATAACTTATTTTTTGCAGCAAAGTTTCACAAATAGATTCGAGGACGAATCCTCTTGAAGAAGTGGAGAATGATATGAACCAAGAGACATCAATCATACAATATGCTTCAATGAAGATGTGAAGAAAAAGGTTGTCAAAATTATCAAAAGATGTTTCAATTCATGCTACATTGAAGAAGAATAAAGTTTGATTGTTGTAAATTTTGGGTGGGTTATAATTTAGAGTAATTTAGAGTTATTGTATTTTAAGACTTTTCATTTAATTTCGGTTACATTTACATAATGGCTAATTATGGCCATAAAGTGTGAATGTTACAACTTTTGGAATGCCTTTAATAGTTTCATTTTGAGGCTATATAAAGCCATGTATGTTGTATTTGTAAGGAAGACTTGGAAAATATATATATAAAAGGAGCATTTGTGCTTTCTTTAGCCAATGGCTAAGTTTATTTGCAACTCTATGTAGTTTAGGTTGCATGTAGAATCATTCAAGCTCGACATGATCAATCTTGCTTGTGGAGTGATTCGAATCTCAATCAAGTGTTCTTGTCTTGAGATATTTGATCAATAAGAATCATTGAAGCTAGACATGATCGATCTTGCTTCTGGAGTGATTCGAATCTCAAACAAAGTGTTCTTGGCTTGAGATATTCGATCTACAAGGTAATCCGAATCTTACCCCCTTGTAGTTGATTCCTTATCGTATCAGAGTGCAAACAGAGTGACCTAAAATTTCCTTGAGTGTATGATACGATAAGGAATCAACTACAAGGGGAATAAGATTCGGATTACCTTGTAGATCGAATATCTCAAGCTAAGAACACTTTGTTTGAGATTCAAATCACTCCAGAAGCAAGATCGATCATGTCTAGCTTCAATGATTCTTGTTGATCAAATATCTCAAACACTTGTTTGAGATTCGAATCACTCCACAAGCAAGATTGATCATGTCGAGCTTGAATGATTCTACATGCAATCTAAACTACATAGAATTGCAAAGAAACTTAGCCATCGGCTAAAGAAAAGCACAAATGCTTCTTTTAATATATTTTCCAAGTCTCTCTTACAAATACAACATACATGGCTTGACTTGAGACAATCGATCAACAAGGTAATCCGAATCTTATTCCCCTTGTATTGATTCCTTATCATATCAACAAGAAAAGCGAGCTCAAGATCAGGAGCCAAAGAAGCGGACCGAGAAGAAAGAAGGAAGGCTGAATCTGCTCCAAGCCCTAAATGGAAAGAGTTCCTTAAATTGGATTAATCTCGTCCAACTGGAAATGATAACAGAATCCATAGGTCATTAGAAGGAGTTACAATAAGCGGATAAATAGAGTATACCACCTTACTCCTCTATGAGGGAGAAAGCAAATTGAGGAACCCGCGGAGAAAAACTCAATCAAATTCATTGTTAGCCAAGGCGTGGTAAAGACAAGATAGACTTTGACCAGACGTGCTCGGAATCAGTTTCGATCGGGGTAAAGTCAAGTGAGATTACCTCACTCATTCTCTTCTGTAGGTCTCTTTGCTACTGAACCAGAACCCTTATTACCTGACCGACCGGATTCAACGAGGTAAAAGAAAAAGAGAGAGAAAGACGAAAGATGAAAGAAAAGGTGAGACTGAACAGGCAGGAAGGAAAGAAGAAGAAAGCGAAAACCGGAACCGATATGACCTGACCGGAATACGATACTCCCTTCCCCTATTTACCGAGTGTAAAGAAGGAGAGTCAATTCCTTCAATCAAAACCCTATAGCCTATTACCGAGTGAAAGAAGAAATAGGAGAGAGGGAAGAAAAGGCTAATAAAGAAGAATGTTTGACAGTTTGTTTCGTGGAGCGTGAAAGTCGGCGAAGCAAGCAGTGAGTGAGAACGAGTTGTAGAGGTTCAGGATAATTAATCTAATCGTGAGTATTGATCTTTTTCTTTGACCTTGTTCAATCAGGTTCATGAGCTCAGAGTGAAAGAAAGGGGCGAAGCTGCGAGACAAAGGAGAGGAATTATCATCATTTTCTTAGGTCTGAGAATAGGAATCTATTTGATAAAGGATTCTGGCTTTTGTGCTTGACTCAAGTCTTGATTGAGCAGTTATTTTTCGTAGTCACCCCAAAGCATCGAGACTGAGAAGGAGCCGGCTTCCGTGGAAAATTCAGACTTTCTCAGCCTTTCTTTTTTGCATATTCTCTCTACCCATTCACTTGAGTGAGACAAAGGAGAGGGGAATTTCGTGAAGCACGTGGCAGACTTTGAACAAGCTCCGCGAAGTGGCCGCCTTTGCTCCGAAGACTGGGACCGAGAGGGAGCTGAAAAGCTTTTTGAACCCTCTTGAGTTTTGGCCGAGACTAAAGGAGGTTTCCTTTGTCCCAGAAAAATGAATAAAGGGGAAACTGATTCGAGCAACAAGGAATGACGTCGTAGCAGAAGACATTTTGTTGAGCAAGAGGCTTTTTGACCGAAGATTGGGCTAGCTGATGTTGGTCAGTAAAGAATCACGACAGATTGAAGAATTCCCCTTTGCCCAAAAAAATGGACGAGCTTTCTCGCAATGGCTTTCTCTCTGTTGGTCGCCGTAACTTGGTTGCAATCGTTGGAATTGGTTGGTCGCTTGCTTGAATCTGCTTTTGACTCTCTCTTTGACGAATTTCCTTTTTGCCAGAGATATTCTTTTTGAATGATTGAGACGGGAGAATCTTTAAAAAAGAGAAAGAAGATCAATCCAATACTTCTGTTGTGCGGAATTCGAAGTGAAATTGGTTATTTGCCTCTTACTAGTCGTCATGGGAAAGGAAGAAAGAAGAACATCCACCGGCGATAGGGACTCGCACACCAGAATCAATGATTACGAAAAAACGCTAATTGTGCTGGGAAGAGAAAGAGAAATCCCCGAGACTCTGAAGTGGGCCCCGGACGTTCCAGCAATCAAACAAAAAAAATCTTTCAATCAAATGAGAATCGTAGAAAGAGGGTCTGCCCGAAAGAGAAGCTCAATTTGGAGATAGAGGGACATCCACCGAAGATGCCAGCGGGAAGGGAGCACGAACGAGGTAACTGATGCTTTTCGGTCCAATATTTGTTCATCAATCCTATGGCCAGATTTCATCCCCGAAACGTCACTAAGTTCTTAGATAATCGGCATTTATTTGATTTCAATTTCTTGGCCTTCTGTGAAGACCCGTCGAGAAAGCGGCAGGCTCAGTGTGGAATGAGTCCAAAATCCTGCTGGAATTTCTGAAGAATGCTCATTTGGGTCTCGATCACGTAGTAGTTGGGGTATCGATCAAGCAAGCTGTCAAGAAAGGCGAAAAACTTCCATTTTAGCGCGAACAGAAGGCATTTTCTTATTATGGATCTAGTGGCCGATGAATCACTAAAGAGAACATTTGGGAGAGATTCTTCATCTAGTGGCCAATCACTGATCAAATTCTTTTATACACGAGCAGTCTCCTCAAGTTACAGCGCTCAGGAAGAAAGGAATTGAGGAAAGAATTTCTGGGAGGGATAGAGTTTCTAAGTTCTTCATTCTATAGACTCATAGAGAGTGAAGAATTCCAACTTTGTTATTCTCTTCTCGTTTGGAAATTCTTGTCAGAGCTTAGGGAACAGGATTTTGTCCTAGGAACTACGCGTTCTATGAAAGGAGTTTCAGTATTTGCCCTTAGGTTGCGACTCCGATGCCTTTGGGGACAGGGAGAGGAAAAGGAAGAAAGAAAGCACTTTTCGCTTCGCTCGCGACTCACTTCTCTGATTTTGACTGAACATTGATACGATAAGGAATCAACTACAAGGGGAATAAGATTCGGATTACCTTGTAGATCGAATATCTCAAGCCAAGAACACTTTGTTTGAGATTCGAATCACTCCAGAAGCAAGATCGATCATGTCTAGCTTCAATGATTCTTGTTGATCAAATATCTCAAACACTTGTTTGAGATTCGAATCACTCCACAAGCAAGATTGATCATGTCGAGCTTGAATGATTCTACATGCAACCTAAACTACATAGAATTGCAAAGAAACTTAGCCATTGGCTAAAGAAAAGCACAAATGCTCCTTTTAATAAATTTTCCAAGTCTGCTTACAAATACAACATACATGGCTTTATATAGCCTCAAAATGAAACTACTAAAGGCATTCCAAGAGTTGTAACATTCATACTTAATGGCAATAATTAACCATTATGTAATTGTAACCTAAAGTAAATTAAAAGTCTTAAACTACATTAATGAAATACAATAACTCTAAATTACTCTAAATTATAACCCACCCAAAATTTATAACAATCAAACTTCATTCTTCTTCAATGTGGCATGAATTGAAACATCTTTTTGATAATTTTGACAATCTTTTCTTCACATCTCCATTGAAGGATATTGTAGGGTTGATGTCTTTTGGTTCATATCATTCTCCACTTCTTCAAGAGGATTCGTCCTCGAATCTATTTGTGAAACTTTGCTGCAAAAAATAAGTTATGGAAATACAAAGGACCTCCCAACACTCTCTCACGAGTATACACTCAAGGAATTTTAGGCCACTCTTTTTACACACGTTTACACAAATGAAGCTCTCATTCTCACCTCTCAAAATTGTAAATAGAGCAAAGATTGAATTTTGAACTCTGGGTCGATTCAAAACTAAAAAGATAAAAATAAGTAAAAATAAAATTGAGAAGAAACGCAAAGGAAACATATATCCGATCTTGAGCCTGAAGCTCTGATACCAAATGATACGATAAGGAATCAACTACAAGGGGAATAAGATTCGGATTACCTTGTAGATCGAATATCTCAAGCCAAGAACACTTTGTTTGAGATTCGAATCACTCCAGAAGCAAGATCGATCATGTCTAGCTTCAATGATTCTTGTTGATCAAATATCTCAAACACTTGTTTGAGATTCGAATCACTCCATAAGCAAGATTGATCATGTCGAGCTTGAATGATTCTACATGCAACCTAAACTACATAGAATTGCAAAGAAACTTAGCCATTGGCTAAAGAAAAGCACAAATGCTCCTTTTAATAAATTTTCCAAGTCTGCTTACAAATACAACATACATGGCTTTATATAGCCTCAAAATGAAACTACTAAAGGCATTCCAAGAGTTGTAACATTCATACTTAATGGCAATAATTAACCATTATGTAATTGTAACCTAAAGTAAATTAAAAGTCTTAAACTACATTAATGAAATACAATAACTCTAAATTACTCTAAATTATAACCCACCCAAAATTTATAACAATCAAACTTCATTCTTCTTCAATGTGGCATGAATTGAAACATCTTTTTGATAATTTTGACAATCTTTTCTTCACATCTCCATTGAAGGATATTGTAGGGTTGATGTCTTTTGGTTCATATCAAACATACTGGCCGAAAAACGACCGGTCAAAGGAATTGGGTCACATTTTATTCATTCACATTGATGAGGGAAAATCTGACACTCGTTTGGCGACGCTGGATTTGCTCGCGTCGTAGAATTGCTTGACGAGACCCAGGAGGCAGACCATTTTGCTTTTGATTTGGGGGGAAACCCAGCTGCTGACGGTCGGGGCGGGAAAAAACATTGACCCGCGAACCTGCCCAAACAAGGAAGGGGGGCGAAGACCTACGCTCCCGCTTATGAACGAAAGACTACTTTCCAAGTCGAATCAGACTGAATATACGCTGAATACGACAGATGAACATGTGACTAAATCAGTCAGAACATGAAAAGCTATCTTGTCAATAGAGGAAAAGAAAAGAACCACAAAATCAGAGGGAAGTGAAGCAAGGATTGGCCCCACTCTCACTCAGGGACTTAGCAGACAGGGAACCCCAATCCAATCTCGACGAAAAACAAGGGATTCCCAGGAGCAAATCAAGATGAATACTAATTACGGTACGGGGAATAACGAGGGAAAGGAAAGAGCACGAGAGACGAAGGAGAGAAGCCCAACGGAAGGAGAGAAGCCCAGCAGAAGGAGAATTCATCAGGCAGGGAATGAAGTAATCAAAGAAAGCAAAGCCTAGTTACCGAGTGAAAGAAGAAATAAAGAGGAGAAAGCAAAGAATAGAAAAGAGACCGAAGGAGAGAAGCCGAGCGGAAGGAGAGAAGCCTAGTTGAGTGTTGATCTTTTACAGTGATAGAATAAAGGGAAGAATACATACATTCAGACGCTGCTTTGAAAGACGAAACCGAAAGATTAATGAAAGTGAACTCCTTTCCCTTAAGGTAAAGCAGCTGAGCTCATTCGCCTCTCCAACTCGTCTTCTTCCTTCACCGATATTACCTGACCTTCTTGAAAGACTCAACCGAAAACCAGGACTATTCCTCTGACTCTCGGAACCGGAACCTGAACCTGAACCTTTATTCTCCGATTCGTTATCCTTTAAGGACCAATAATTAATTAATTCTATCTCTCCCCTATTTTTTTGATTAAAATTGATGCTTTACCCTATTGAAACAGTAAAGACTATCGATGAATGAGAGGGAACGAACTCAACTCCGGAACCTGAGTCGAAACCTTCTCCGAGTTTACAGTGAAAGAAAGGAGAAGATCAAGATCAGCGAATGAACCTGAACCTGTAAAGACCAACAATCAAATCTTTTGTATCCAATATAACTGTCAAAGTTCGTAAGACCCTTTTCACTAATAGCAGCAGCAAAAAGAAAAGAAATTCTATCAACCATAGGGGTCAAAGTTCGTAAGACCTTTTTCCCTAAGGAAAGCATAGGAAATCAAATAAATTCTATCCAGCATAGGGGTCAAACCTTGTCATAGCTTTTTCCCTTAATAGCTGAAGCTTAAAGTTAATTAATTCTATCTTTCCCGTATTTTTGGGGTATTTCACTTTTTCCCTTAATAGCTGAAGCTGAAAGAAAAGAAATTCTATCTTTCCCGTATTTTAGGGTATAAAAGTGTATCTTTACCCCTATTTCCCTCGGTAACTCAACTGTAAACACGAAAAAAACAAGAAAAAAGTCTATCTTTCCTGTATTTTGAGGTATAAAAGTCTCTCTTGACCCTATTTTTCGGGATAAAAGAGAGGTATTTTGGGCCGAGGTAATGTTTCAGTAGAAGGAAAGACTATCGAAGAATCAATGATCCTTCACTGTCAGTCAAGACTATCGAAGAATCAATTCAACTTAACTGTAAGTAAATCCGAAAGATTCCTTCTTTCTCTTTCTCTTCTCCTCTCAATTCATTCAACAGTAAACACGACTTATTCATGATCGTTCACTCTCAGTCAATCTGAAAGATGAATGAGACTGAACTCTCAGTCAATCCTCAACATTCTTGATCTTCTCCTCTCTCTTCATTCTTTCTCTTTCTCTTCCCCTTTCCTTTGCTCTATAGAAATGGATGGAAATGCCTGCCTGTTCTTCCAAGTCTTGGTCTTGTAGCAAGAACCTCTCCCTACTATCTATTGGATCGTGAACCGATGCCGTATATCAGACTCTAACCACTGAGTGAAGTAGGTCAATGAGAGTTCCTATTCGATTCATTTCTTTTTTCTTCAATGGATCAGAGCTATGCTATTCAATGACTCCCACTAGGTGTAAAGTGACTGGGTTCCAAACCTCACCGTTGAGAAAAAGATATTGAACTTCATTTCTTTCTGCCTTTTTGTTCCGCGACAGCATCACGGTTGTTACAGTCGGCGCTCTGCGTTCATGATACTGGGTTGGGCTTCCTTGATATTAAGGTGGGAAAGCGGTCGGGAATTGGCTGAGGGGAAGTGTAAAGAACCTGAACTTTGGTTATCTCTACTAGTGGAACAGGGGCGGTTGAAGAAAGTGGAGATTCTCAGCCCTGATCAATGCGAAATTTCTCGAGATGAGATCATTATTTTCTTGGACATAAGAGGAGATGGGAGTAAGCAGGCGTTCCATATACTATTCAAACCCTTTAGCATTTCTTTCATTTTCTAGAAACTTGTGATGCACTTCTTTCTATAACCTTGATAGTTCACTCCTTTGGTATTGAAACAACTCTTTAGCAGCATAAATTTCCTTCTTCTTCTTTACTGCTACAGCGGAAACCTTCCAATCAGAAGAAACTTCCTCTTTGGCTTTGAAGCTATAGAAAGAAAAAAAGGCTACTTACTAGCTTTTCGATAGGAGTTTGTGCGTGGGTCCAAGCTCTATAGGAAAGAAAATAGCAGCATAGGCCAGCGGCTACTCTTTTGCGCTAGGAGTGATGTTATTGTCCTTTAGTTTTGTGCTTGAATTTAGGAGTGAAAAGTAACATCTTTATGAGATGAACGTAATCGATAGATCTACTTTCTTTGGTTAGGACAAATTCACTTGCTTTAGGGTCCTTCACAGAATCTCTGACCGTGCCCCTTCTTCAATGAGTCAGGAGCGAGCCATGCCCTATTGCATGGGAGGAACCTTCACTTCCTTGTTTGAGCTTTCGATTGACGACCGTCCCTCCAATTCGTTCTTTCTCCTTCGCATCACCGGTAAGATATATATATGCTGGTGATGGTGATCTTTTTCTCTTTCAGGGCACGGACAGCCTTTCACTCTTCCATGTCCCACAGAAAATTCTCGTTTCGATCGATATTTATCTGCTTCTTGTCTGGGCCTGAGCTCCATGCTAATTATCCTTTCAAAGTAGCAAAACACAATCCCTAGCTCGCAATCAACTTGATGGACTTGACTTTGTTGGACTCATGAGTATAGGACGAAGACGTAATGTGAGGTCGTGGGCGCCCATATACTACTCGGTCTTTCTTTGGTTGCCGAATGATAAGAGTGGTATTGTACCACTATTCTGCCCATAGTAACCAACGTACCCATTCCCTTCCCTTTGTCTATCGCTTGTAAAGCATCCCAGGTAGTAGTTCTTTCTCTAAGCACCGGTGAACCACCTCGGGGAAAGAAAGCTGTACTCATCTTCAATTCTGTCCCTTGTGTAAACGAAAGAGCTCCTGCCAGAAATAGCTAATGAAGACTGGGTCCCTTGTCGCTGAGAATTGAGTGTGGCATTCCATGCAATGAGGATATTATGGAAAAAGATCTGAGCGAGTCTTGTCTATTTATAAGGAATATAGATGGTCTCGTTGCAAGAGATTTGCATCTTTCTTTTTGTTTGTGAGTCCACCACGATCAAGACCCATACTCCCTTTGTTTGGCAGAGCGGCGAGAAAATCTATGGAGACACTTTCCCATGGTCTTTGTGGTACAGGCTACGACTCCAACTCAGGAGTCTGTCTCGCTCGACCTTGTCCTGTTGACAGGTACGTCTTCACATACTCAGCAACGTCGTCTCGCATGCCCGGCCAGTAGAGTACCCCCGCTTTTGCAAGGCCTGGTGGTCCACATAGCCGATTTTGTGCCTAATCTAGCCGAAACTTCCGTACGGAATGTACTATGGGGCGAAGAAGCGAGACGAGAAAAGAAAAGGGAGGAGAGGTGACGGAATTGTGAGACCGTCGAAGAGGTGAAAGATCGAGACGAGAAGAGGAGAGGGTCGAGTCCTTCTCTTTCAGTTGTGGTGTAATTGAACCGCTATTTATTAGGCAAAAGGCGGTGACAACCTCCTACTCTACTCTACAATGGGATAATCGAGTTTGTAAGGCTCTGAGCAATTAATTACTCTTAAGGATGTGCATCTTTGGCTAAATGGTGAATGAATCTTTAATAGTCAAACTAGAAAGGACGGACACCGCAAACCGATCGTTATTGGAGTCACCATTTCCGTCGTAATTTCAAGTAATGGATCCGGGTCTCTTTTGTTTGAATCAATCTTTTCTTCCTATATATATAAGGAACTTCCCTTGGTTTATTATAAACTGACTCTTGGTAGGATTCCAGGAAAATCAGGCCTTTTGACTTAGATACCAAACCCTTTCTTTCCCTGTGGAATTGGTGTTTAAACCTCAACCCTAGGTATCAAATCGATAATACAAGGAACTACACGGTCTATGAAACCAGAAGCAAGAAAGAGAAAAAGCTATTAAAGATGCGCATTTTGGTTGAATTCTCCCTTTCTTTCTTTTATCGTCTTGACAAAAAGTCTTTGCCGCATCAATGAGAGAGAAATTCTGATATGAACCAAGAGACATCATTCATACAATATACTTCAATGAAGATGTGAAGAAAATGTTGTCAAAATTATCAAAAGAGGTTGCAATTCATGTCACATTGAAGAGGAATGAAGTTTGATGGTTATAAATTTTGGGTGGGTTACAATTTAGAGTAATTTAGAGTTATTGTATTTTAAGACATTTTATTTACTTTATAGGTTACATTTACATAATGGCTAATTATGGTCATTAAGTATGAATGTTACAACTTTTGGAATGCTTTCATTTTGAGGCTATATAAAGCCATGTATGTTGTATTTGTAAGGGAGACTTGGAAAATATATTAAAAGAAGCATTTGTGCTTTTTCTTAGCCAATGGCTGAGTTTGTTTGCAATTCTATGTAGTTTAGATTGCATGTAGAATCATTCAAGCTCGACATGATCAATCTTGCTTGTGGAGTGATTCGAATCTCAATCAAGTGTTCTTGCCTTGAGACAATCGATCAACAAGGTAATCCGAATCTTATTCCCCTTGTATTGATTCCTTATCATATCATTTGGTATCAGAGCTTCAGGCTCAAGATCGGATATATGTTTCCTTTGCATTTTTTTTTCAATTTGATTTTTATTTACTTTCATCTTTTTAGATTTTAATCGACCCAGAGTTCAAAATTCAATCTTTGCTCTATTCAAAATTTTGAGAGGTGAGATTGAGAGCTTCATTTGTGTAAATGAGTGCAAACAGAGTGGCCTAAAAAAATCCTTGAGTGTATACACATGAGAGATTGTTGTGAGGGCATTTGTATTTCCATATCTTATCTTTTGCACCAAAGTTTCACAAATAGATTCGAGGACGAATCCTCTTGAAGAAGTGGAGAATGATATGAACCAAGAGACATCAATCATACGATATACTTCAATGAAGATGTGAAGAAAATGTTGTCAAAATTATCGAAAGAGGTTGCAATTCATGCCACATTGAAGAGGAATGAAGTTTGATGGTTATAAATTTTGGGTGGGTTACAATTTAGAGTAATTTTGAGTTATTGTATTTTAAGACATTTTATTTACTTTAGGTTACATTTACATAATGGCTCATTATGGCCATTAAGTATCAATGTTACAACTTTTGGAATGCCTTTAATAGTTTCATTTTGAGGCTATATAAAGCCATGTATGTTGTATTTGTAAGTAGACTTGGAAAATATAGTAAAAGAAGCATTTGTGCTCTTCTTTAGCCAATGGCTATTTGCAATTCTATGTAGTTTAGGTTGCATGTAGAATCATTCAAGCTCGACATGATCAATCTTGCTTGTGGAGTGATTCGAATCTCAAACAAGTGTTTGAGATATTTGATCAACAAGAATCATTCAAGCTAGACATGATCGATCTTGCTTGTGGAGTGATTCGAATCTCAATCAAGTGTTCTTGCCTTGAGACAATCGATCAACAAGGTAATCTGAATCTTATTCCCCTTGTATTGATTCCTTATCATATCAAATTCCCTCTATCGTGACTGATTCACCTACCCTCATAGATAATCTCACTGTTCCCAAACTAGCTGTCCCCCCAACCTAGCAAGAAAAAGACTGTTCGAGTGCTTTTCTTAAAAATGCTAATTGTGCTATTGCGTTCGTTCCATTACAAGTCTTTCGACACCCTCCAATGCTTCAGGTTTATTAAATGTGTCTATTTAGTCGTGTATTCTGGAATGTAGACATTTCAATTCTATCTGATCGGGTACTCACCAGCTTCCTAAAGTACACTGACTTGTCCCTCAGCCGAAATACTAACGCACTCCTCGAGATATGAATGAGGCCCTAGAGAGTAGCCCACCCAATTCCACTTACTCTCATAACCTCGGTTCCTTTTTCTGAAACCTACATTTCACATGAACTGGGGACCCCCTCCAGCTGTTTGCATCATCCAGTTTGATTTTGCATCATAGGTAAGGCAAAGCGCTTTCTTTTAAGAATGCATCTGGTTCCATCTTTCTTTCGTTAGTTAACCCACCTTTTGAGAA
>CM031890.1:10174869-10207369 GCA_018691285.1 Cucurbita argyrosperma subsp. sororia | reverse complement strand
CAAAGACAATGGGATAGAATTCCTTGCTAATTCGAGTTTTCCGTGACAATCCAGAAATCTCATGGTTCCTCATATATACATTCCATGTAATTAGTGCATAATTTGACGATTGAGACTTTCTCCGATCCAGTTCGTTCTGTCTTCTTTCGGATCAGCCCTATGAGATCGAGAAGGGCTTCCGATTCTGTATGACAACGGAACGAGCATTCACTGGACGGCCAAAGATTGAATGAAATCTTGGCATGAGGTTTCTTTTTCAATTACAGTTTCAGTCTTTTGACACTGAAATTGATCTTGTATACGCCGGTTGAAGCAGACGTTGGAGCATCCAAACGAACTAGCAGAGGCAGCTGTGGCAAAGACAAGAGCAAAAGCACTAGTCTCCGTTGATCACCTATCAGCAGGGTAAGCAGCATAGGTGGCAGGAACTTACTAGGGGTTAGATACCAATTCGAAGAGCATTTGTTTACCTCTACTTAGGCGTCGAGAGCTGCCAGCCCTACAGGTACCACACTAACAGCGGCATTACAACCTGATACGGATCCCTACCTCCCACAACCGACCCATCATTTCTCAAGCTGATTCTTTAGGTGGGCACAAGTGGAGACACAAGCAAAGGCAGATCCCGGAATCCCTTGATTTTAGAGACTCACGTGAACATTTACCCATAATCCATTGAAGTAGCACCAGCGGCAAAGGTACAGGTTCCTTCGGCGGCAGGAAAGGAAGTTGACTTCGTTGACCCGGATTTTGCCTACTCTGTCTGAGTCTTCGCTCCTTATTGCTATTTCTTCTTTCTCCGTAACCTGATTTAACTACTGAACCTCTACAACTACTCTATTTCTGAATTAGACAGTAAAGACCCTTAACTTAATTAAAAAATGTTATCCTCTGTCTATTTTGAGGGCTAAAGGTAATGACGTATTAAGTCAATCCTCTCCCTTCACCTATTTATTCTTGAACTAGGGTTTCACTAGGTAAATCTCTCTTACTCGGGTTTCAACATTCATTCTTGATCTTCTCCTTAGATTATTACCTTCATTATATTCTGTTCTTGTTCTTTCCCTTCTTTCACTGTAACCTCCTTCACTCGCATATTCTCTTCTTCTTGCTTTAACTCATTCCCCTGCCCCGGAACAACTACTTGATTGAACGGTAAACTAAGAAAATGAATGAGATTCATTCTTTCATTCAGTAAAGCTATTTGATTTACGGTCGCTTTGCTCCTTGATGCTTTCTTTCTCTCCTTTCCCTCTATACAACAATGGAAAGGCTACTATTCCTTCACTCTGTCTTCGTCTTCGCTCCTGCCCATGAACCTCTCGATTCATTCTCATCCCTTGAACCTCGTAAACTATCTGTTTGCTCCTTCCTCTATTTCTTCTTGACTTATCTTGATGCTTTCTTTCACTCTTTCTTTTACTGTAAAGGCCAGGTGAATGAGCGAAGCAGCTTTACTTTACCTTGTTTGGGGTTGAAGGAATAAATAGGTAAATAAAGGAGGTAGAGTAGTTAATCATCCAGCCCCATTTACCAAGTCTTTGAAAGGAGAAAGATCAGATCAAGAATAAAACACACACCTATTTAACGAGTGAAAGAAGCTCGGCTCGAGAGAAATACATTCTGACTGACTCTCATCTTCTTCTCATCCAGCGTATGTTCCAGAGTTCAATGACCCTCAAAATAGAAAGAGGAGTAAGGTGAACGATTATGACTAGGTTCCGGTTCCGGATTTCATGAATAGACTCTCCAGTATCAGTAGCTCATAGGAACAGAATAAGGAGTTCCAGAATAAATAGGTCTTTGTTTGGTAATATCTATCGGTGAAGGAAGAAGGCGAGCGCCAAGCAAGATAAATTCCCGCAGCTACCATCCCATCATAGCAGCATGTATAAGAAATCAATCGGGGTAGGCCCGTCCCTCCATAGCATCAGGTAACCCTACATGAAGAGGAAATTGAGGAGATTTAGCAACTGCACCCGCAAGCAAATAATGGGACGGCGCACAAAGTCAGAAAGAAGAAATTCCCCTGCTTATTATAAAGCAAGTTATTGACTATTTTGAAATCAATCCCGACCCGAAATTCTAAACTCCCTCTCTTTGTTGTCCAATAAAGACCTCAAATCCCTAATAATCAACCAAAATCCTCCACGCGATTAGTTACAAATGCCTTTTTTTTGCCAAGCAAGGATTTTCCGCGGTAGGTCGAGTGAACCCCACCCCCCTATTAATAGATAAGAACACATTCCAAACCTCTTCCCCTTCCCTTCCCTATCCCTAAAAAGAGAGAAAGACGGATCAAATTCTCACTAGTAACTAATCCCTTTACGTATTGAACAAACTCATATACGCGGGCAATCTCAAATATTCTTGATCGTGAGACATAGAATTGTCACTAGAAATAAGAAGCATAATCCCAACCAACAGTCGTGATTCATATTGAGATAATCGAAGTAAGTGGATCAATCAAGTAGCCAGCCCGCCCAACTCTAAAGAAAAAGCATGATAGTCGAAGACCATACATATTGATGTATATAACTAGTATTTATTTGATCACTAGCTAGATAGAGAAACAGCTAAAATCCTAACTATACTAGACAATAAAATACTCGTAAAAGACCACATACGCCGAGCGAGGTTTGTTTTTGGGTTGTGGTCGTCTAAAGTAGAATAGAAGTCCCACCCCTCCCTATTAAGATAGTAATTGGAAGTGAGATTCAAGGTATGATCTATGAATCTGGTTTACGTATATTTCCTAAAAAGAGTATTATTGAATAATTAGACTCAACCTCAACTATTTCATTTTGTTATGAATCATAAAAGCCAGTCTCCAAGGGGATCGAGTCAAATCAGACTGATTTGTATTCAATTCGTTACGATTACGTCTGAATCATGAACCAATTCATTTGATAACCTTATTAGTCGATGAAAGCGTAGGACTCTATGCTTCGTCAGAAAAGGGGGCGGCATGATAGCTACTTTTTTCTGTCTAACAGGATTATTAGTTACTCGTTGGTTGGGTTGGATTTATTTTAGGCATTTACCATTCAGTGATTTATTAGAATCATTACTATTTCTTTCATGGGGTTTCTCCATTATTCAGCTATTTCGGGTATTTATGAAGAGAAAAACCATTTAAGTGTAAGGGCAATAACTGCACCAAGTACTAGTTTTACGCAAGGGTTTGCTACTGCTACTTCAGCTTCAGGGCCCACTATGAGTTCCCGCTCCCCAATCTCATTGTTTAATGATGCAAGTAAGTATGATGGTATTGGGTTATGCACTTTATGTGGATCATTATTTGAAGGAAGGAGCTCTTATAGTGATTAGATTTCCAAACTCTATAAGAATTGGGTGGGGGTAAAAACAATCATTTATTCAATGCCTTATTTTCCTTTGATGAGATCCAATACATGAAGGAAGAGAACATTTAAAAACCACTTCCTTTTTTCTTATACTTCTTTCTAATAATTATGATAAGTCTCAACTTATTCAACAATTAGATCATTGGGGTTATCCATCCATTCATTAGTTGCGGGGTTCTCTCCCTTTTTAAGCATAGGCATTTTTTCCCGGGCCGTATGGGCTAATGAGACATGGATGGGGATCGTATTGGAATTGGGTGGGATCCAAAAGAACCTTGGGCATTTATTACTTGGACTATATTCGCCATTTATTTACATACGCGATCAAAGGGAAGGTGTAAATTGCGGCCTCTATGGGGTTTCCATTTGGATATGCTATGCTATTGGGGGGTAATCCGGGATAGGGCTAGATAGTTATGGTTCATTTACATTACGATCTAATCTAATTGAATGAAAGAAAGGGCCTGACGAAGACAAGGGAGAGTGCGGATAAGAAAACAGTGTGTAAGACATCGGGAACCCCTAGATAAAAGAGCTTCGACCTTGTCAACTGACTGACTGATAGTGAGAAAACCAAATCCGGCTAAATACCAATACCTATGACAGGTAGGTAGGTATAAGGATAGAGATCGCAACAAACAACTCTACTCTAGGAGACAGACTATGAATTCTGCAACAAAACCGCTGATACCCGGCAATGCAAGGGAAGCCATCGATAAGATACTAACTTAAAGTCGTTCATCTTTTTGGAATAGCCATTCTGCCCATTTCATCGAGATAACCAAGACGTATTCGATCATAGATAACTTGTTCCCGCCAGCCAGCCAAGCAAAAAAGCGCAGCGCCAATAAATCCATGAGAGATTCCTTGTAAAATAGCTCCATTGAGTCCCGCTTATAGAACAAATTAATCTCATTAAACCATATGAGTGAGAGACGGAGGGAAGGAATAAGCATTCTTTAAGATGTTGAAGCTAGATAGATTATTTGACTAATGCCTATTATGATCAACCAGAGGGAAAAAGGAGAATGGGCGTGGGGGAATCCATATTGATCCGACCCAATCCATATGCTCCCATCCATTTTGAATAAGATTTCGGCTAGAAGCATACAAGTACTGTAATGTCTCTGTGGGTATAGGTAGGGTATAATCGGGGCGGGGATTTGACAGCAAAAGCAATAAGAAATCCGATATAGAATATGATTTACAGTGCTATAGGATAGGATTGATTCGCCGATGTTTCCAAATATAAAGTTGGTTGGTCATTAGAACCATAAAACCCGATACCCAGAACTCCCATTAACAAAAGTAACCTCCCTCCTTCCTGCAGTGTACAAAAGCAACTTTGTAGCTGAATACAACACACCCCTTTCTTTCTTCCCCCCATCTCTAGAAGTAGATAAACGGGAATTCATTCTATTCTAACTCCCACATGAGAAGAGTAAAAGGTCTTGATATGAACCAAGAGACATCATTCATACAATATACTTCAATGAAGATGTGAAGAAAATGTTGTCAAAATTATCAAAAGAGGTTGCAATTCATGTCACATTGAAGAGGAATGAAGTTTCATGGTTATAAATTTTGGGTGGGTTACAATTTAGAGTTATTGTATTTTAAGACATTTTATTTACTTTAGGTTACATTTACATAATGGCTAATTATGGTCATTAAGTATGAATGTTACAACTTTTGGAATGCCTTTAATAGTTTCATTTTGAGGCTATATAAAGCCATGTATGTTGTATTTTTAAGGTAGACTTGGAAAATATAGTAAAAGAAGCATTTGTGCTCTTCTTTAGCCAATGGCTATTTGCAATTCTATGTAGTTTAGGTTGCATGTAGAATCATTCAAGCTCGACATGATCAATCTTGCTTGTGGAGTGGTTCGAATCTCAAACAAGTGTTTGAGATATTTGATCAACAAGAATCATTCAAGCTAGACATGATCGATCTTGCTTGTGGAGTGATTCGAATCTCAATCAAGTGTTCTTGCCTTGAGACAATCGATCAACAAGGTAATCCGAATCTTATTCCCCTTGTATTGATTCCTTATCATATCATTTGGTATCAGAGCTTCAGACTCAAGATCGGATATATGTTTCCTTTGCATTTTTTTTTCAATTTGATTTTTATTTACTTTCATCTTTTTAGATTTTAATCGACCCAGAGTTCAAAATTAAATCTTTGCTCTATTCAAAATTTTGAGAGGTGAGGTTGAGAGCTTCATTTGTGTAAATGAGTGCAAACAGAGTGACCTAAAAAAAATCCTAGAGTGTTGTATACACATGAGAGATTGTTGTGAGGGCCTTTGTATTTCATATCTTATGTTTTGCAGCAAAGTTTCACAAATAGATTCGAGGACGAACCTCTTGAAGAAGTGGAGAATGATATGAACCAAGAGACATCATTCATACAATATACTTGAATGAAGATGTGAAGAAAATGTTGTCAAAATTTTCAAAAGAGGTTGCAATTCATGTCACATTGAAGAGGAATGATGATATGAACCAAGAGACATCATTCATATAATATACTTCAATGAAGATGTGAAGAAAATGTTGTCAAAATTATCAAAAGAGGTTGCAATTCATGTCACATTGAAGAGGAATGAAGTTTGATGGTTATAAATTTTGGGTGGGTTACAATTTAGAGTAATTTAGAGTTATTGTATTTTAAGACATTTTATTTACTTTATAGGTTACATTTACATAATGGCTAATTATGGTCATTAAGTATGAATGTTACAACTTTTGGAATGCTTTCATTTTGAGGCTATATAAAGCCATGTATGTTGTATTTGTAAGGGAGACTTGGAAAATATATTAAAAGAAGCATTTGTGCTTTTTCTTAGCCAATGGCTGAGTTTGTTTGCAATTCTATGTAGTTTAGATTGCATGTAGAATCATTCAAGCTCGACATGATCAATCTTGCTTGTGGAGTGATTCGAATCTCAAACAAGTGTTTGAGATATTTGATCAACAAGAATCATTGAAGCTAGACATGATCGATCTTGCTTCTGGAGTGATTCGAATCTCAAACAAAGTGTTCTTGGCTTGAGATATTCGATCTACAAGGTAATCCGAATCTTATTCCCCTTGTATTGATTCCTTTTCTTATCAAATGAAGTTTCATGGTTATAAATTTTGGGTGGGTTACAATTTAGAGTTATTGTATTTTAAGACATTTTATTTACTTTAGGTTACATTTACATAATGGCTAATTATGGTCATTAAGTATGAATGTTACAACTTTTGGAATGTCTTTAATAGTTTCATTTTGAGACTATAAAGCCATGTATGTTGTATTTTTAAGGTAGACTTGGAAAATATAGTAAAAGAAGCATTTGTGCTCTTCTTTAGCCAATGGCTATTTGCAATTCTATGTAGTTTAGGTTGCATGTAGAATCATTCAAGCTCGACATGATCAATCTTGCTTGTGGAGTGATTCGAATCTCAAACAAGTGTTTGAGATATTTGATCAACAAGAATCATTCAAGCTAGACATGATCGATCTTGCTTGTGGAGTGATTCGAATCTCAATCAAGTGTTCTTGCCTTGAGACAATTGATCAACAAGGTAATCCGAATCTTATTCCCCTTGTATTGATTCCTTATCATATCAGGTCTCGAGCATAAAATGATCCTATGTTGACCGTTAGACATTACTAAGATTAGAAAATGTAATAATCGGGCGGGAATCTCGAGTAACTGGCCAAGCCGCTAAAGTTGTTAAAGTGGTGTGATAACCCCTGTCAATGAAATGTGTCCTATGGAAAGTCCATTCCCAATCTCCAGTCAAAATACAAAAAAGGGATCCATTGATAATCCTCTGTCAGTTGGATTAATGGATCGGCTAATTCTAAATGATAACAAATAGGTTCTTATCTTAGAAGGAGCTCGAGTACATAGATACATATCGTATACTAAAGCAACATTACTTTCTTTCCTCTATGAGGGAGGGAAACCGAAAAGGAATAACCCCGCAACTATTGGCAAAACTCCAACTCTTATTAACCAAGAAAAGAGTAGTAAAAACAAGATAGACTTGGACTAAAAAACCCCATGTTCGAAACGGATAGATATGTATATTGTCAAGAGTTTTTGTCGGTAAAAAAGAGGATGGATTCAAGGGGGCTTTTCGAGAACGTATCAATAAGCTAGGCTAGCCCCCTGCTTCGAGTTCTTTCATGCCATAAGTAAAGGCGAAGACTGACTCAAGAAATCGGACTGGCGGATTCACATCTCTCTCTTCCAACCAAGACAGTCTTCTCTTCTTGGAGCCGAAGCTATTTGCTTAGTTAGCTTTACATCCGCCCCAAGGTCTCATTTCTAATACATCCGTGGGGCAAGCTCGGACACATTGAGTACACCCTCCCTATACATCTTATCATAAATCTTTACTCACTCTGTGACAACAGATAAATTGATACGACTTTTTTTTCTGTTACGAGAAGAGAAATTGACGAAACAATAGCTGGGCCAATAGCTGCTTCAGTGCAATAGCAATAACCAAAATTGAGAAAAGATCCTGGCGACTAGAGCAAATCAGAGAATGTGTTACGAAATGGGCGTATTAATTGCATGAAGTATAAGCTCAAGACACATAAGGGGCCTAAGCATATTTAGGCTCGTGATCAATCCTTAGATACCGATGGAAATAGATAGACACTTAGAATAAGTACATGTTCGAGCATGATTGACCAACTCCTTATCAATTCCGATTCATTTCCATATGAAGATGAACAAAAATGTAATAGATTCCTTCCATTCAATTGGCAAAGTATAGAACGAAAAAGGGAATATATTGGTAATCGATCGAATCAAAGAATTTAGCTTTTAGACAGACAGAAAGAATCCTCAAATATAATTGAAGGGGAAGGAATGTGTGCGATAACATAGAACTATGCTATTTCTAACTAAAGATTGATTACTGTCGAGCCACGACAATTGCGCTGGCCGATCAAAGCAGCTAGCAGCTAAAAGAATGATCGAAATTAGTTCGTTCAAATGGAAGGAAGAAAAAAAGATGTTTATAAATACCAATTTGTTGACTATTTCAATCTGGCTGACGAATCAGGTTTGATCTTCTAGTCCAAATAATCCCATACCATTATGTATCCATAATAGTAGTCATTAGTGAAACAAAAAGACTTGCATAAACCAGAAAAGTCACTTCATTCCCAACGGGCCAAAGATTCAAATCCGGGGAATAGTAGTATGAACCCTTCATTAACATCACAGCAAATATGATGATTCAAAGATTTATAGCTCCCACGTAAATAAGGAGGAGGGAGTTGCGCGGCAGCTACAAAATGGGCGTTTGCTAAAAGATAGAATAAGAAGGTAAGGGGGCATAAAGAAGGAAGAACCAGTCCCAACGACAAAGCAAGTCCTCACAATTGGACTAAGTCAGTCCATAAAGAAGTTCCTCGACTCGATGGTCATACAAATAGAATAGTTAGAACGCCGGCCGGGAGTAAAGAAGAAGAAGAATGAATAGGTGAAGGATCAGGCAAATTCATCAAAGAAAAGCCAAAGGTGTCGTATGACCGACAATCTAAACTCTGAAGATCAAGGATATCACAAATACTGATGATGAAGACCACGAATCAGATGAAATAGTTTTGCTACGGTAGGTATTATGCTCTCAAAATTGAAGACCAATTGAAGGAAGAAAAAGAGCATTCAAAAAGGTATACATCACGAACTAACACCTTTTCAAATTCTAAAACTTGGAACAAGGATAGTTTTGTGAATAGAAATGAATCAATGTCACCAAAAGAAAAGTTTGTGGCTGCTAAAAGAGTGGAGGCTGAGTGATATGATAAGGAATCAACTACAAGGGGAATAAGATTCGGATTACCTTGTTGATCGATTGTCTCAAGGCAAGAACACTTGATTGAGATTCGAATCACTCCACAAGCAAGATCGATCATGTCTAGCTTGAATGATTCTTGTTGATCAAATATCTCAAACACTTGTTTGAGATTCGAATCACTCCACAAGCAAGATTGATCATGTCGAGCTTGAATGATTCTACATGCAACCTAAACTACATAGAATTGCAAATAGTCATTGGCTAAAGAAGAGCACAAATGCTTCTTTTACTATATTTTCCAAGTCTACTTACAAATACAACATACATGGCTTTATATAGCCTCAAAATGAAACTACTAAAGGCATTCCAAGAGTTGTAACATTCATACTTAATGGCAATAATTCACCATTATGTAATTGTAACCTAAAGTAAATTAAAAGTCTTAAACTACATTAATGAAATACAATAACTCTAAATTACTCTAAATTATAACCCACCCAAAATTTATAACAATCAAACATCATTCTTCTTCAATGTGGCATGAATTGAAACATCTTTTTGATAATTTTGACAACCTTTTCTTCACATCTCCATTGAAGGATATTGTAGGGTTGATGTCTTTTGGTTCATATCATTCTCCACTTCTTCAAGAGGATTCGTCCTCGAATCTAATTGTGAAACTTTGCTGCAAAAAATAAGTTATGGAAATACAAAGGACCTCCCAACACTCTCTCACGAGTATACACTCAAGGAATTTTAGGCCACTCTTTTTACACACGTTTACACAAATGAAGCTCTCATTCTCACCTCTCAAAATTGTAAATAGAGCAAAGATTGAATTTTGAACTCTGGGTCGATTCAAAACTAAAAAGATAAAAATAAATAAAAATAAAATTGAGAAGAAACGCAAAGGAAACATATATCCGATCTTGAGCCTGAATGTTATTCCCCTTGTAGTTGATTCCTTATCGTATCAGGTTATGTTCGGTAAAGCTATATTTGGTAAAGCTATATATAGTAAAGCTATATCCGGTAAAGCTATATATATGGTAAATAGTTATATATAGTAGATGGCTAAATCTGGTAAAGCTATATATAGTAAACTATACCATATATATATATCTGGTCCGGTAGAGTTTTGTAGATGTACTTTTCTATTCTCTGTACTCTCTCTTGTTGTACATACCTGAAGTCATCAATAAAAAAAAAAATCCTTTTAGCCAGAGTTCTCCTTGCAAATTTTCTCTATCCTGTTCATTGTGTTCATCTAGATCGAGTGTGTGCGTTGTTGTGCGATCCTAACAACTGGTATCAGAGCTAACGACTGATATTGATCCTAACATGTATAGGTCTCAATCACGTGGTTGGGGTATCGATCTGGAGCTACTGCATATGCGACTGGGTCACCCAGGTATATAGGCTATGTATGGATCGACTGTGTATGGATCACTGGGGCTGGCTTAGATGGGCTTGATGGACTTTTGGCAATTGGGGAGGACTATGAATCTGTGATGGATAAAATTATTGGCGATAGTGGGACTAAGAATCTAAGAAAGAGATGGACTATGGCAGTAGTGGGAATGGATGGATAAAGTTATACGGTGATGGGCTGGCTTGTTGGGCTTGCTATCGTAATACGCTAGTGGTAAGGGTGGATGGGCTTGTTACAGTGATGATGTGTATGGACTAGTATTGGTGGGTTCGCGGACTTGGAACTTGCGGCTTTATTCCTGGGTGCAAGAAACTTTATCAAAATTGTGGTAAGCGGGGGAAAAAGACAGTGGTTTGGAAGTGGTGGTTGCTGTGAGACTCGATTGGACTTACGGTAATGCACAGAGAGGTCGGCAGCTATTCAGACTTCACCGATTGAGTTGGGTTTGGTTTTAGGCTCTGATTGATACCATGTTGCAAGTATAAACATAAACAATCTTGCTCTCAATTCTGCATTTATTTTCATAGAGATAGATCTTCCTTTTATAATCTAGAAAGGCTAAATCTTCCTAGATACTAGGTCAAATTAAATCTAGCTAAATCCCTAGATACTAGGTAATAAGATATATCAATCAATCTCTTGAATCCATCTCTAAATATTAGGGAAGATTTGCCTTATTTAAATAGGGATTACACAAATATTCCTTAAATCAAGATCATTCCTTCAATGCTACTAAAATGGGTGGACTCGGGCGTTCCGATCTCTAAATGGATCTGCTATAGCTACTCGATCTCGATCAAATGGCTTTGGATCTGTCTCTATATCTGGAATATCTATCAGAGGCTATGGAACTCAATATCAATCTGAAACAAGGAAGGGGTGCTCCATAGCGAAAATGGAGACTGCTTTTAGCCAACATCAGCTATGGCTCACGCCCATAATAATAAGGAAGGGCATCTCGGTATGGGGTTGGATCATCGGCCCGGGTGATGGCTCCCCTTACTAGTAAAGGGAACTCGAAAGGATGCTATTGGGGGTATCGGTACTTCTCTCGTTATCATCGGCGGATATGCTTTTTATTAGCTAGCGTGGGTCTCTCTACTGCTGTTGGTATCGGCTTCTGTATATGCTTTTGCTTTTACTGATGCTTATGGATTACTTGTTGCTGGATCGAACCCAAAAACGTCTCGATTTGATCGGCCTCGGGTGGTGGATCGAATTCACACTCAACTGCGTCAGCACAGCTGGGATGCCCAACCTTTCTATCTCTTCCTTCTAACTTCTCCATAAAGTAAAGGGGACTCTGAAATCCTCCTCCGATCGGTTCCGACAGTCTTTTCTTCACCTTCTCTTCTCGACATGATCCAGGCATTCAAGCTAGTAGATCAAATCATGGGTTCTCATCCCCTTGGGAGAGGCAAGTGAGTCGGTTGGCGGAAATGCGGTTATGCCGGGTGGACTCAAGTCAAGTGGGAGGTGGCATCGTCTAACGTAAAAGCACGCTTGCTTTTCTTGTTTCACTCTGCTTATTAGTTGAGGCACCCGTCTGTTCTCATCTAAGAAAGATGTACAGTGCTCGCGGAGCGTACTTAGATTACAAGAAAGTGTCCGGGGTTGAAGTCAGTTTCTTTATTTTTCGTCTAAATATTCTGGAGCTAAGACCCTTACAATCAATGCTCCCTTTCGCCATGCGTAAACTGCACCGGATAAGCTAGTACGAAAAGAATCCATATAAATAGAGAACGAATACGCCCAATACATTAGAAACTCATTGCCCAAAAGAAAAGACCTTAGTTATAAATGCTAAGCCGTTGTTATCTTTCTCTTGCTTGCTTATATAACGTCTCTTTCCAAAATCTCTCTTTTTAAAATCTCTCTCTCTCCTTGTTTTCTAAAACCTTCTTTTAAAATTGAGGCTAGAGGCTCGATCGTACGTCGTTTGGCCGTAGGCGACGCAAGAACAAATTGGCTCAGCTCACTTGTCGCTGGAAAGTGAGTGCCGCACAATCGCTAGTCCGCTACCTTCATTGTGTCAAGTGGTAAATGATAAGCGCCTACAATGCTGGAATTTACAAAGCTAGAGATCCTTCTAGAATCCTTGCAAAACGCTCACAGAGAAAGCTAACTTAACGGATTGATTCCAACAAAGAGCTGGTTAGAAGATGAATGACTCTTAGATTAAACTTGGAATCTATTATGGCCATGTTAGGATCGCACAACAACGCACACGCTCGATCTAGATGAACACAAAGAATGAGATAGTCAAAATTGCAAGGAGAACTCTGGCTAAAAGGATTTTTTTTGTATTGATGACTTCACGTATGTACAGAGAGAATTACAGAGAATAGAAAGTACATTTTCAAAGCTCTATCGGACGGGATATATATATGGTATAGTTTACTATGTATAGCTTTACCAGATTTAGCCATCTACTATATATAGCTATTTACCATATATAGCTTTACCGGATATAGTTTTACCATATATAGCTTTACTATATATAGTTTTACCAAATATAGCTTTACCGGATATAACCGTTGACCCAGCTATAAATAAGCATCAAGCTCCATAGCCTAACAGGCCACTCTTAGATACCAAGAAAATTCACTCCAGAATTAGCTTGATCAAAACTAATTCAATGAATCGGTTTAAACATCAAACCTAAAGTAAGGTTTGAAAAAGAATAACACCAAAAGGGTATCAAGAAAACATAAAGGTTTTTTCTGTATTCAACAAAATCCCCCAAACATGAGTATTACATGCCTTTAAATAGGTCTAAAAGGTAACCCTAACATAATATAGTTCAGCCACCAACCACAAATTACTAATAAATGCTATTAAATACAAATTGAAGCAAATAAGGCATTAATAAATTTTCTTAATTGGTAATTCAACTACCAAAGGCAAGTCTTCTAATTACTTTCCAATATCAGCCACTCCATTATCTTGTTGATTTGATATGCTAATGTTATAAAGATTTTTGGGCTCAAAAGTCTTTGTTTCAACCGGTACAATAGCTAGCTTTTGAAGATGCAATGTATAGGCCTCTTGAATCTTCTTAACCTTGCTTCTTGTAATCGGTCCTTCGGGTACATGCAAAGGGTCAGCAGTTGAATTCATATAAAAAATGAAAGAGACCTCAAACCTTTTTCCTGGGAGAAGAAAATGAAAGATGCATTCTCCTTCACCTCTATTCCCTTCCCTTATTTATTGAGGTAAATAAAATAGAATAGATGTTTGTCGGTCTCTTCTCTTTCATTTGATTCTGCTTTCAAGACTCAACAAATTCAATCAAGATTTGCTCCTTCCCCTATTGATTGATTCTTTCTCCTTCACTCAATCACCTATCTTCACCCATTTATTCTTTCAATGAATTAGCTACTGAACCTGTCCCTTTTTATTACCTGACCCTATTATTCATTCAAAATCAAATTCAATCAAGAGTAAATGAAAGTGAAAACAATTCTATTGCTCCATTGTGTGAACCTTTACTGGAGAGTAAAGAAAATCAAAGAGAATTTCAAGACTCAAGAGTTTACGAACTGAACTCCGGGCGGAACCTATGGATTCTTTCTCCTTCTCCTCCTATTTCTTTCTGAATGAGATTGTAACGAGCTTTTATTCTTATTTAATTGATGCCTCTGTCGATGTTTTGGGTCATTTTCGAGGTAATTTGTTCGAAAAGAGACTAAACTCCTACACCTATCCCACTAATAGCCTAACGAGTGAAAGAAGGGAGAGGAAAGACTCAACAAGATGCATTCTCCTAAACAACGATATTCCCTATTTTTTCTTTCATTTCTTGCCTTTCTCAAGGTAAATAGGTGTTTGATTGAACTGGGTCTGTTTGCTTCGGAACCGATATGACCTGACCTGAACTTTACAGTAAAGAAAAGAGAATTGAAAGACTGAAGCAAGACAAGAGAAAGTCAAGAAAGAGAAGCTGATGAACCTGCGAACCTATATATATTACCATCTGTTCTTCTTCCTTATTCAAAGTTCTTGTTCACCTCTCCCTATTTATTCTTGAACTCGGTAACTAAATAGGCTGAGATTACCTATGGGTCTCAGAATTCCATTGCCTGATCTTTCTCTTCTCTTCTCTTCTCTTTCTGCTTATTCATCAAGTGTTTCAATCCTCAACTCTCGATTCATGAGACAGAACAGTACAGGACTATTACTAATTAACCTGAACCTCTATTCCCACCACTACTTCACCTCCACCTTCTTGTCTTGCTTTCACTCAATCACCTATTTCTTCTTTCACTCTTTCCATGAACTCGGTAAAGCTATTTTCCTCTCCTTTCTCAACTATTAGTAATTAGTAAAGCGCGGGAGCCCTTCAACTTGCATAGCAGCCTTCCGTCGGAAAAAGGCTCCAAAGCCCCTACTCCTAAGTTGGAGCAACAAGCAAGGGATTGAGCGCGTCTTTTATGAGAGAACAAAGAATGTCGAAGGTGCCTTATGTCATTTTCTTGGGTAAAAGGTGATTGCGGAAATCATCAGAAGAGCAACCATGAGAAGTGAAGATCAACTGCCGATCTCTCCACGAAAGGATTGGTTTGGTAAAGGCCCTCCTTTTTATCAGAGACATTAATCATACAATATACTTCAATGAAGATGTGAAGAAAAGGTTGTCAAAATTATCAAAAAAAAATGTTTCAATTCATGCCACATTGAAGAAGACTTTTTTAGAGTAATTTAGAGTTATTGTATTTTAAGACTTTTTTAGGTTACATTTACATAATGGCTAATTATGACCATAAAGTATGAATGTTACAACTCTTGGAATGCCTTTAATAGTTTCATTTTTTAGGCTATATAAAGCCATGTATGTTGTATTTGTAAATAGACTTGGAAAATATAGTAAAAGAAGCATTTGTGCTTTTCTTTAGCCAATGGCTAAGTTTCCTTGCAATTCTATGTAGTTTAGGTTGCATGTAGAATCATTCAAGCTCGACATGATCAATCTTGCTTGTGGAGTGATTCGAACCTACACCTATTTATTCAAAGACTCGGTAAAGCCATTTATTCTTGAATGGATCTTTCTCCTCTTGCTTCGCTCCTCTCTGTCTTAGCCTTTCTTGAACAGTAAACTAAGCCTCCCCGAAAACTATTTATTCAGTTTAGGAACTAAACTCCTGCCTGAACCTGATTAAACTGTAACCTCGGTTTCGAATCTTTGCTTTTCTTTCCCTTCTTGAACTGTAAACAAAGAAAGACTCAATCAAGAGTTTACGAACTGAACTCCTACACCTGAACCAATATGACCTGAGCTGAGCTACTGTTGAACCTTTTCCTTCAAACACGAGGCTGAACTCCTCTCCATATCGGTCAAGCGGCTTCACTCCTCTCCCTATTGAACTTGAACCTATTTATTCACTATAAACAAAGAAAATGAAAGAGAAGCGCAATCCCCTGCCCCTCTATGACCTTCCGTTATTGTGAGTTATTCAAACCAAGGCAAATAGGCTGGATGATCAGCTCCTTCACCTTTCTTTATTCCCTTCCCCGATTGAACTGTAAACTAAACACTCAACTCAAGACTCAACTCAAGATTCATTCTTTCTCTTCTCCTTTGACTATTTGTTCTTGAACTGTAAAAGAGAAATACTCCTTTTATTCATTATCAATCACTACTGAACCTCTCCCTTTCAAAAGAAAGTCAAGACTCAACTCTCGATTCATTCTTTCTCTTCTCCGGAACTCAATCACTTATCCCTATTTATTCTTGAACAAGGTAAAAAAGATCAAGGAAAGAAAGAGAAGCTCAATCACCTCTCTCTATTTTTTTGGTTATTTAACTCTTGAACAAAGAAAAGCCGAAAGATTCATTCAACAGATTTCACTCTTGAACGAGGGCAAAGACAAAAGCTTAAGAATGAGAATTCATTGTCAGTCAATTCTCAACTCTTGATTCATTCTCCTTTACAATTCAAGAAAGAGTAAATTCATTAGCTACTGAACCTGAAAGAAAGTGTTTCAAGTAAAGACTCAACTAAACATTCTAGATCCTGAACTGTCAGACTCAACCTCAAGCTCCGGAACCTATTCTTTCAATGAATGAAATCCGGGAGACGAAACGAAAGAAGAGTTTGTTTACAGTTCAAGAATGAAGGGAGAAGAAAGATGAATGAGACTATAAAGACTATAAATGAATTAATTCTATCCTCTATGTATTTTTTGGGATAAAATCGATGCTTTACCCTATTTTTGGGGCTATTTTCCCTGATTTTCGGGAATTTTGGGCCATTTTCCCAGTATTTAGGGCCATTTCCACTAATTTCACTCTTTTTCCTATAAGTACCATTAATTCACAAATGCTGTCCTCTGTCTATTTTTTGGGATAAAATTCTATCCTCTATCTATTTTTTGGGATAAAAGAGTCCTTTTTCCCTGATTTTCCTCTGGAACTCAAATGTAAAGACTCAAAAAACAAGAATGATCCTATCCTCTGTCTATTTTTTTGGATAAAAGTCTATCTTCTGTCTATTTTTTGGGATATTTTTTAGTAGAGGTAATTCAGAAGGAAAGAGACCTCAAACCTTCACCTCGACCGGCTTCGCTCCTTTGACTATTTATTCTTGAACTGAAAATAAAGTTAGTTGCTTCGCTATTGGTCTCGTTGCTTCGCTCCTTCACTCCTGAACCTGAAAGTGTTTCAAGTAAAGACTCAACATTCATTCGATTGAACTCGGTCAAGCTATTTGCATTCTTCGGAACAGGAAGTCTACTCAAGATTAATGAGAGATCCTTTACAGTGTTTTCAAGGAGATTCCAATTCAATCAGAATCAGAGAATGAAAGAAAGAGTCAATTCATTAGCAGCTTTTTCAAGACAAAAGAAGAATGAGATTGGTTTCACTGTATAAACTGCTTGATATGAACCAAGACCAAGGAATTTCCATACCTCAAGACAAAGACCTTTAATGTTCTTTAGTGAGAAGTTGACTGATGCATCTTTGAGGTATCCAACTTATGACAAAGAGCTTTATGCTTTGGTTCGTGCATTGCAAACCTGACAACATTATCTTTGGCCTAAGGAGTTCATTATTCATACGGATCATGAAAGTTTAAAGCATTTGAGAGTACAAATTAAACTCAACAGACGACATGCTAAGTGGTTAGAATTTATTGAAACATTCCTTATGTCATAAAATATAAACAAGGTAAGGAGAACATTGTTGCAGATGCTTTATTACGAAGGTATGTGATAGATTGATGATAGGTTTGTGATAGATTGATGGAACGATAGCATTAGAGTACGTTCTTGTGACGATATGACTAAGGTACGTCACATAATGATATGTTTGTGATAGGTATAAGAACGTTAAGGCTATGGTAAGTTAGAGAACGATATGACTATGAAGTGTTTACATTATTGACTTGGTTATGATATGATACATTGTATGCTAGATTATGGTGTTTAAGTACGAAATCATGTGAACGTGAATGTATGTTATTTATGCTACTTAGTTGATGTGATATGAATGCATGTGACGATGTGTGGCCCTTGTACGATTATGGCTTGTTGTATGAGTATTGAAATGTAACTGAATGAATTGTATGACATGAAATACGGTAAATTGCATGATACATAACCCCGCTAGGAATATGTATGATATGTAATGAAATGAGAATGAGAATGACACGTAAGCATGAAACGTGACACGGGGTTATGTTCATTAAATGATGACTGTAGGACTAGTGGGACCTCATGCATATTGTGTGATCATGCATTTGAGGGGATACCCCTATCCCATCACGAGGATACGACGCGTACATCCAAATGGCAGGACAACGATCGTTATGCCCTACATAGTGCTGCCGTGACGGTTTTAGTTTTAATGGGTCCCGGTGGGCCCTTAGAGCATGCCCACCGGCTAGGGACAGTGGCCCAGCGGTGTGCGAACTAGCTGGTGAGCCCATACTCGCACGTATGGGCTGCGTGTAGAGTATATGGTACACGTCCACGATTACCTGTTAGGATTGCACCGTAGGGAAAACGAAATGAAATGAAAGATAGGTCCCATCATTTCAATGCATGTGATTGTTGCATTTAACCCCAATAGTGGGGTCACTTACTGAGTATCTCTTTAAATACTCAAGCCATGTGCTACTACATTTTTCAGGTTAAGGCAAGGCATTCCTGTACGGCTGATGACGACATCGCAACTCAAGATCATGGCACATGCATAGGATAGTGGCATTTATATTCTTAGATTTAGGATAGAATAGGATGTTTTAAACTTCAACGCTTATTTATTTTATTTCGAGTCTTTTGTTGTGTCGTTTTAAAGATGTTTTCGAAACACGTAAGTCCATGGCTGTGTTTTAAGTTAAAGGTTATGTTTTATGGAATTTAAATGAAGTCTTCCGCATTCAATGTTTATAGTACGTATACTGTAGCGACCTTAAATTAAGTAGAAAATTTTGGGTCGTTACAACTAATAAATGCTATTAAATATAAATTTAAGCAAATAAGGCATTAATAAATTTCCTTAATTGGTAATTCAACTACCAAAGGCAAGCCTTTTAATTACTTTCCAATATAAGCCACTCAATTATCTTCTTGATTTGATATGCTAATGCTATAAAGATTTTTCGGCTCAAAAGTCTTTGTTTCAACCGGTACACTAGCTAGCTTTTTGAAGATGCAATGTATAGGCCTCTTGAATCTTCTTAACCTTGCTTCTTGTAATCGGTCCTTCGGGTACATGCACGTGATCAGTTGTTGAATTCATATCATCCCCTTTCTTTAAAAGGATTTGTCCTTAAATCAAATTCTTCGTTCTTTCCGGACAAGAACTGAATATTGTTTTTATTTCCCACTTTTTTTTTCTCACCTTTACCTTAGTTTCTTCTCTCCACTGTTGTTTTTCATATTCTTTTCTTTTCTTCTCTAATTTCAATTGGTCACAATGTACTTCATATGGAGACCATGGAAGTAAAGTAAATTTCTTCCCAAATAAAGTAAAAGTATACTTGTTCATCAAACCATCAAATGTTACCTTTCTATCATATTGCCAAGGTCGACCGAATAAGATGTCTCCCACATGCATTGGTACGACATCACAAAGGACTTCATCTTTATATCTTCCAAGAGTAAAAGAAATAAGAGCTTGGAAGTTCACCTGAATTTCTTCATTGTTTGTCAACCATTGAAGTTTATACGGTTTTGGATGAGGATGGACAGAAAGTTGAAGTCTTTTTACAAGGAAGCTGCTTACCACATTTGTGCAACTTCCACTATCAATCACCAAGCTGCATGGGTTTCCTTTGATCAAACATCTTGTGTGGAACAAGTTTTCCCTTTGATCTTCAAATTTCTCTTCCTTGATTTGAACATTGAGTACCCTTCTTGTGATCAAAGATATGAAATTACCTTCTTCAACATACTCATCATCATCTGCTGCGATTTCTTCCACAAGCTGTGAATCATGATCCTCACATTCATCATCTGAATCCAAGTATACCATTCCTTATCACCATAACCTTTTTATTAACACACTCTTTGCTCATGTGTCCAAACCCTTTGCACTTCCAACATTGAATGAAACTAGACTTCTCCTTTACCATCTTTGAAACTTCATTCTTTTTACCATTGGAACTCTCAGCCTCCACTCTTTTAGCAGTCACAAACTTTTCTTTTGGTGGCATTGATTCATTTCTATTCACAAAACTATCCTTGTTCCAAGTTTTAGAATTTGAAAAGGTGTTAGTTCGTGATGTGTACCTTTTTGAATGCTCTTTTTCTTCCTTCAATTGGTTTTCAATTTTGAGAGCATAATGATACATGTCTTCCAGATATGGTGGTGGATTTCTGTCAACAAGATGAGCAATTTCTCGATTCAAACCTCCAAGGAATCTAGACATGGTATCTTCTTCTTCTTCTCTAACATTTGCTCTTTCCATCATATCGTTCCAACCGTATCCTCTTTCCTCAACCCCACAATCACAGTTCATTCAAAAATAAACAGAAAAAAATGTCAGATTTGGGAAAAAGTAAAATGGTGTTTCAACAAGGATATGATGCAGATCTACTTGGAGAGATTTTGGTCTGCTGTCACCGTCAAATCCTATCTCATATTTCCTTTTTCCTTTATAGTTATAGTTATAAGAAATTAATTTAGGATCAAATCTTCTTTCCTATTTTACCTATCACGTAATAATCAAATCCCATATTCAATTAATTAGATTTTTTTGTTAGCATTGGAAGTTATAGGAAATAAGGTTAGAGCCAATAAAATTTTAGTTGGCAGATACATAAATCGGTAAGATAGTAGATAAACGATCGATTAAAATTGGCCTACAATATCGGTTTACAGAATGAAAATAAATATAGAATTAGAGGAATATCTTATTTACAAAACTGAAAATCTATTTACAGGAGGAAAATAATTACAGAGAGGAATATCTTATTTACAGAATTGAAAATCTATTTACAGAATGAAAATAATTACAAAGAGGGATAGCGGAAAAATAATTACAAAGAGGGAGAAGGGAAGATTTGTTGAACATAATTTAAAAATGAAACAGGAAATACCAGAGGCATGAAACTCCATTCAATTTTGTCTAACATGTAAATTAGAGAAACAATTGTATAGAGTTCAAACTTGAAACTGATGTCATGGGCTAATAGGTTGACTTGGATTTCAAAGGACGGAATCGACCTTTCATTAAGGATATATACGTGACAACGACTTAAGTTAACCAGGTAAGTGGCTCACCCGTCGTAGGTTACGCGTTATTTGCTGTATGCTAGCACGTGCCCGTGGATATGCACGTGTCATTAAATTGTATGCTAGTTTAATGTGCATAAGTACGAAATCATGTGAACGTGAATGTATGTTCTGTATGCTGCTTAGTTGATGTGATACGTTGTGCATGTGACAACGGTGGCGGCATCGTACACCTCGAGACCGTGGCACATGCATAGGATAGTTGTTTAGTTTTTTTTTTTTCCATTTCGTAGTCTAGGCTGAATTCGGTCTGCATCATTAACATAGGTTAGTATAGGTTGAAATATATTTGCATAATAAGCCATAGGGTAGAATAAAATATTCATTTGGTTTTTGTTTTTCTTTTATTTTCAATAATGTTCCATTCTTTTTCCTTGTAATCTTTTTTTTTTTTTTCCTTTCTTTCACGAGGTAATAAAAGGTGAGAGTAAGTCGCATTTAATAGGGCTCTTTTAATGTATATTCCGCATTTCAAGGTGTAGTAATGACCTTAGATGAAATAGGTAAAATATTTGGGTCATTAACAGAAATATGGTAAATTACAAATAGTATGGAAATAACAATAAAAATAAAGAATAATAAATAAATACAATATATTTGCCTTTAATGAAAAAGCAAATATGGTAAGCCGTAATGTAAGGCATATAATGAACTGTCAACTATCCTTAACACCTCCCGCAAGCTGAGCGTCGGATTTGAACGAACGTGAAGCTTGGATTGGAAAAATTCAAAGAGAGGTCGAGAAATACTTTTTGTGTAGATGTCAACAACTTGGAGATGAAAAGGTACATATTGTGTGCGAAGTTTGCCAGCGATAACAAGTTCTCGAAGGAAATGATAATCTAGTTCAACATGTTTGGCCCGCTTGTGAGAAACGGGATTAGAGCTAAAAAAATAGCACTTTTGTTGTCACATAAGAGTAAGGGCTGCTGTGAAATAGGGACCTTGAGGTCATGCAAAAGATGCGTAACCCAAAGAAGTTCAGTAGCAGTTGTGGCAAGAGTACGATACTCAGATTCATAGCGGGAGCGTGAGACAGTAGGTTGCTTTTTGGCACTCCAAGAAACGAGATTGTTACCAAGATAAATAGAATAGTCGGATGTAGAACGATGAGTATCGGGACAACCAGCCCAGTCAGCATCTGAATAAGCGACTAGCGTACTAGGAACAGTGAATGAATGAAAGGTAAGACCAAAGTGGAGTGTTCCTTTGACATAGCGAAGAATACGTTTGACAGCAAGAAAGTGATCTGCAGTAGGGGCATGCAAGAATTGACAGCATAGGCAATATCTGGACGCGTAATAGTCAAGTATTGAAGGGAGCCAACAAGAGATCCATAGAGAGTATAATCAGAGAAAGGAGAACCATCAGCAGTCATGGGAGTGTGGACTCGTTTGCTATCGAGCAACTAAGCACAAGTAAGAATATCTCAAGTATATTTTAACTGACTAATAAAGAGACCATCAGGAGTGGGTGAAGCTTCAAGACCAAGAAAGTAACCGAGAGAACCCAAAGTCCAAGTATCATTTTGTTGTAACGCTCGAATTTCTTCATCCATGGAAGCAACCAAGCAGGATTCTTAGCCGCAGATTTGAATTATTTTGGCTCAGCAAATGCAAGAAGACAGAAAGAAGTCCAAATGAGCCCAAAATACCAAGATTTGCTAGATGACGAGTCTTGAATATACCAGCTTTGACTCGTGTGATCATAGGATGAGTGCCCAAAGAAGAGGAATCAATAGTAGGTTCAATAGAGGTCGAATTAGAAGTCGAGGGTGGCAAAGTGGAACCTGCAAGAGAAGTATCAACCTGCACAGACTCATCCACAAGGTCAGAACAAATATCACACGGGGATGAACTGGATCGAGGAATGTGTGATGACGAAGTGGTAGGGGGGGATGAATCAATATGATAAAGATGTGGTTCCAAGAAATTTGAAATAGAAAGAGAGGAAAGTGGTTGAGCCTGAGAGCTAGGGATAGCAGGAAAGCGAGTTTCATCAAATTGAGCATGGTGGGTGATATATAGCTTAGTGGTGGCAGGATCAAGATACCGGAACCCTTTATGAGCAGGACTATAACCCAAAAAAATACAAAGAATGCTGCAGGGAGAAAGCTTGTTAGGCATATATAATCACGCAAATAAGGATAAACACGACAACAAAATGGATGAAAATTGTCATAATGTGGAGTGTAGCCATAAAGGAGTTCAAAGGGTGACTTACCTCTAAGAAGTGGAGTAGGCAATCGGTTGATAATATAAGCTGCAGTACTGAAGGCGTCAACTCAAAAACGAGGAGAAAGATGAGAGTGAAAAAGAAGGGTCAAGCTAGTCTCAGTCACATGACGATGTTTTCTCTCAACATGACCATTTTGAGCAGGTGTATATGGACAAGAGAGTTGATGGTGGATGCTAGAATTACGTAAATGAGTTTTGAAACAAGTGCTAGTAAATTCGGTACCTCCATCGCTTTGAAATACCTTGATACGAGAAGAATATTGATTTTCCACAAATTTTTGAAATTGAAGAAAAATATCAAAGAAATCAGATTTAAATTTTAAAAGGTAAAGCCAAGTGAATCGAGAATAATCATCAATAAAAATAACATAATAAAGAAAACTCGAATTTGATTTGACGGAAGAAGGACCCCAAAGATCACAATAAATAAGATCTAGCACATGAGACGACCTACCTTCATTGCGGGAATAAGACAATCGATGACTTTTCGCAAGCTGACAAGTATTACATAACGATGGAGAAGGCAATAAAGACATAAGAGAAAGATGACCTTTTCTATTTAAAAAAAGAAATAACAGAATGATTCACATGACCCAGACGAGCATATCATAAATCATATGAAGCACGTAAAGATTTGTTTCTAAGAACTGAAATAAAAGTAGAGTTGCTGCACTCCAACACATATAGTTCTCCATCTCTTTTACCAGTTGCCACCACCCTTCCTATTTGACGATTCTGGATGGTAATAAGATTATTAGTAAATGTAACGGAGAGAGGAAAATCAGACATTAATTTACTTATGGAAAGAAGATTTTTAGTGAGATAAGGGACAACCAAAACATCTCATAAGTGAATATTTGGAATAGGAGAAAGAGTACTGGTGTGGGTAATGGGTAGGGATGCACTGTTTCCTACGATCCAAAATAGATGGGTCGGCAGTCATATAGGCCCAAGCCCCAGTGTCTAGAAACCAATTAGCAGGGTGGCTTCCATGGGTGCGACCACGATTAGTGGTTGTGAATGCTGTAGGAGTGGAGTCAGAGGACTCAAGGGAGCATTGGAACAACTTAAAACTTTCAGTTTTAGAGACTAGATCTGCAAAACAAGGGATAGGGGGTGAGAGCCATCTGAGCAGTAGAAAAAGTTGAAAATTCGGTGTCGAGTCCACGAAGGAACCAGTGCACTTTATAAATGTCCTCAACGGGTCTGCCAATGGCATGAAGTTGGTCACAAATTGTTTTGAAGGCACGGGCATACTCAGCAACAGGTTTGGTGCCACGTTTCATCAACTGCAAGTCATCCTTGAGTCTCAGTTCATGAGCTTTTGAATGATGGCTGAACGTATTTTTCAATGCAAGCCAAACATCACGTGCAGTAGAGAGACCAACGACAACAGTCATGGCTTCCTCGGTGAGAGAGGAGAGCAGGAGACAGAGAAGTAGTTGATCAGCTGCTCTCCACGCCAAATATTTGGGGTTGAGTGTTGAGGAGGTTTCTGGTTCAAAGCGAGGTGGTGGAACCATAGTTTCATCAACATGGCCCAGCATGTCTCTCTCAAGGAGAGGAAGAAGTTGGCTTTTCCAAAGAAGATAATTGGAGAAAGAAAGTATGATGGTGATCATATGGATTAGAGTGTTGAAAAGAAGAAGATGATAAGAGGATTTGGAAGCCATAGAGAAGAAAGGATGAGAGCTCTGATACCATGTGAATGTTTGCTGAATCCACCACACTTAAATGGTGGTAAGAGTTCTCTTATTTATATCATTTACAGAATACAGAAATATGGTAAATTACAAATAATATGGAAATAAATAAAAGGAAAGAATACTAAATGAATATAATATATTTGCCTTTAATAAAAGGGCAAATATGGTAAGCCGTGATATAAGGCAAATATCTAGATATTTGCCTTAATAGGAAGCAAGATCGAATGCACGCACAACACCAACGAACATAATTTAAACAAAGAGACAAAGAGATTTATGTGATTCGGAGAGAAAAAATTCTCGTACGTCTACGGGTAGCAACCAATCTCTAATAATCAAAGTGTTTACAAGTGAATACGTCACTCTCACACTACAAAGTCTCTCAACAAAATGTCACTCAAGAAATAAAATGACACACAAACTCAATCAAATTCCGATATCCTCAACCTCCTATCCAAACCCTTTATACATGAATAATTCATGTAGAATATTAATAAAAAAAAAACAGTTATATACTAAATGAGAATTAATAACCAAAATAAATAAGAATATTAATTAAAATTGTTACAAAATTAATAACCAAATTAATATTTGTATTTAATCAAAATGGTTATGCATTGAAAGGGAGTTAATACTCAAGTTAAATAAAAAATTATAACAATTTACAACAGTGATTTCATATTATCTTGTTCTAAATTGAGCAACACTACAATTAAACTTGATCCAGGCTTGACTGAATGACTTATATGCAATCTACCACAAGAATTGCATAAAACATAGAAATAGCAAACATGATGCTCGGATTTCTAAGGGTGAAAGTCTCATTTGAGATCTCCATTTCATTCATCTACGAATTTGATTTTTACATAATAATTTGGGGGTACTTATAGTCTCCCCACTAAAGAAGTTAGTGGCGATCATTTAATCTCAATCCTTTTAAATCTCCACAAAAGACAAGTCATTTTGACTAATAACTTCCACCCTTTTACCCATTACAAAAATTACGAAATTAAAAACAATAAATAAAGTTTTCTAACAACTCATGAAATGATGTTTGCAACTTCATCCGCTACTTCAACCGTGCAAATATTCACTTCTGAAGTTCCAAATGGTCCTTCCTCAATGGAATCCGCTTGTAACACATGAAATGATGGTTGAACTGAGACTATCCAATTTTGTAGATGAATAATGAATACTTGTTGAATCTTCTTGGCCTTGAATTGTGTAATAGGTTCAGTTATAACATTTAGAACATCGTGATCCTTATCATCTTCTCCCTCTTCAAAAGGATTCGTTCTTAAATCAGAAAAATTATCATCTACATCAAAAGGAATCAAGTCAGCAACATTAAAAGTAGAATGCACTGAAAATTCTCTAGAAAGTTCAAATTTTATGCATTGTTATTAATTCTCTCGAGGACTTGATAAGGGTCATCCCCTCCTGGATGTAACTTTGTCTTCCATTGAGATGAGAATTGCTCCTTACGAAAATGTATCTAAATCCAGTTACTGGGTTAAAAATTATTTCTTTCCGTCTTTTGTTAATTTTTGAAGCAACTTTGAAATTTTGTTTCTCAATTCTCTCCTTTGCCTCTTTGTGCAATGTTTTGATCAAATTTGTCTTACTTGTGGCTGCTTCACTCACAAAAATATTAGAAGGAATAGGAAGTAAATCAACCAGCGTAAGTGAACTAAATCCATAAATAACTTCAGAAGGAGAACAAAGAGTGGTACTATGAATTGCTCTATTATAGGCAAACTCTACAAATGACTTAACCACCTCAAGTTTGTCTATCTGAGGATGACATGCAGTTGAAAACAACAATTTGGTACCCAGTCACTAACAATTATTCTAGGGCTTCCATGGAACTACTTCCCTAAACAATGAGTTACTTCCCTAAAGAATAAGTTAGCAACATGCTTTGCATCATCCATCTTGTTGCCTGCAATAAAATGAGCCATTTTTCTAAATCAATCTACCACGAACGACAAAAATACTATCTTTACCTTTTTTTGTGTGCGGCAAACCAAGAACAACAAAATCCATAGATATATTAGTCCAAGGTTTGTTAGGTACATTCATGTGATATAGATTTAGCTTCTTTGCATTTAAAATATTGGCTACAAAACTTATGAACATCGTGCTACATCTTCGGCCAAAAGAAGTGTTTATGCAACCTATTATAAGTTTTATTAATCTTAAAATGTCCCGCACTACCATATGCTTCTCTCAAAAGCAAATCTCTTAGAGAGCATTTAGGAATAGAAAACCTACTTATCTTAAATAAGAATTCACGAAACACATAATAATAGGTTTTTTTCGCAAGACAAGATGTATAAATAGTTCTAAAGTCCTGATCATCTCTATATAATACTTTAATATGCTCAAATCCAAGAATTTTTTGCAATAAGAGAATAAAAAGATTATACCTTATAGATAACACATCAACTACCACATTATCCTTGCCTTGCTCATATTTGATATCATACAAAAATCTTTCAATAAACTTCACTCACTTTACATGCCTATAATTCTGTTTGCTTTGACCCATAAGGTACTTAAGCTTTCATGATCAAAATGGATCATAAATTAAAGCAAATAAATGAACTAAAGCAAACAATTCTTTATATACATAGGATAGTTCAATGCTGCCCCATTTAGTTTTTCACTAAAATACAGGTTTTCTATCTTGAATTAAAACAACATCTATGCCCAAACCACTTGCATCACATCCAATTTCAAAAGTTTTATCAAAGTTAGGCAAAACAAGTAATGGTGTCTTACTAACCAAATTGAATGCATTCTCTTGCATTTTCTAACATTTAAAACGACATTCATTTTCACTAAATAATGGTGCAGCTATGGTTCTAAAATATTTTATAAATATCTTATAGAATCTAGCAAACCCTTGAAAACTCTAAACTTCACTTTTTGGTGTTGTCAAATCCCTAATGACTTTAACTTTCTCTTTATCTACCTCTATTCCATTTTTACTAACTATCAAGCCAAGTGAACTTTTTCCATGCAAAAACTACACTTAGAATGAAATTTCACTTTTCTGTAATCAAAACTGACTTAATATGTTCCACGTGCTCAAGCAAAATCTTCAAATAAATTAAATATCATTAATATATACGACAACATGTTTTCCCATATATTTTATGAAAACATTATATATTAAGCACATAAATGTACTAGGAGCATTAGTTAACCCAAAAGGTATAATAAATCGAATGTAATTCAAACTTAGTTTTGAGAGTTGTTTTCCATTCATCTCCTACATGCCTTCTAATTTGATGATATCCAGATTTCAAAAAAATCTTTATAAATAGACATGAACCATGCAATTCATCAAGCATATCCTTTAGCCTAGGAATAGGAGGTCGATATTTTACAGTGATTTTGTTGATGACTCAACAATTCACGCACATGCACCAAGTTTTAGCTTTCTTTGGCACCAATAAGTCTCGTATAGAACATGGACTCAAACTTTCTTGTGTATAGCCCTTCTCCATGACTCCACTTGCCTTTGAATTTTTTTAGTCTTAGTTGGATTGACTCTATAAGTTGGCTTATTAGGAATGGCAGCACCTGAAATGAAGTCTATTTTGATGTTCATCTCCAATGGGAGGTAGTTCTTTAGTTACTTCATCAAGAAACACGCCATCAAATTCATGTAAAAAAGATTGAAAAACACTAGATAAAGTCAAGTTGTTATAATTAGAAACCAAAAATCTTTCCTTGCACATAAGTACAAAGATGATATTTAGTAAAAACATTGCCCTTCTCACCTCTCCCACTCTAGCCAAACAACTCTGTATCATTGAGCTAGAGGATGGTGTTGTGTTGGAATTTGCAACCTTTTGATCAACATAATACTTACTACATTGGTGCAATTTCCACTATCAATAACAAGACTACAAGGAGTCCCCTTGACTAAACACCGCGTGTGAAACAAGTTGTGATATGGAAATCAACCCAAGGAAAAGTATGGAACGGATTACCTTGATGATCAAGATCAAGAGTAAAGAAAACTCGTGATTCGAATCACTCCAAAAAAGGTTTGATCAATACCACTTGAATGACTCTACATGCAAGTTCTAAACACAAGAATTTGCAAAGAAAGTTTAGCTCTCAACAAAGCTAAAATAGAAATTCTATTCTTAATTCCAAAATCTGATGTCTAATAAAAAAAAAGAAGGCTTTATATAGCCTTTACAACCTTAACCTATGTCATACATAACTCCCAAATTAAATGGGCTAGTAAATGAGAAATACCCATAACCTCCATATTTAAATGGCTAGTTAATGGTGGAATATAGTAACCTATGTGGGTTACAATATAACCTTAACTCCTATATTTAAAACTAGCTTAAATATGACAAACAAATAGTTAAACTATAATTAAATAATGCAAATAATAAAATGTGCTTATTAGTCATCCTTGGACTATTTGATAAATTCAGCGGAGTTCATTAAGTGCAACTTAAAGTGCATTTAATTCATCTCTTTCTTGAACCTCAACTTTGCACAACATATAAGGGAGGTCTCCAACGTCTTCTAGAATTTCCTTTGATGAGCTCACCATAGCTTGAATATAAATGTATAAAGTTTGTTGTAGCTTCTTGGCTCTCGTCCTTGTAATTGGACCTTGAGGTATGGAAATTCCTTGGTCGTGGTTCATATCATTCTCCCCCTCTTGAGAAGGATTCGTCCTCGAATCCAAGCCATCACCTGCATCAAAAGGGCTCAAATCAACAACATTAAAAGTTGCACTAACACCGTACTTACCTGGTAAATCAATTTTATAAGCATTGTCGTTGATGCGCTCAAGAACTTGAAAAGGTCCATCTCCTCGTGGTAAAAGCTTAGATTTTCTTTGAGTAGGAAATCTTTCTTTTCGAAAATGCACCCAAACCCAATCTCCTGGCTTGAAGATGACAATCTTACGTCCTTTATTAATTCGGGTGGCAACCTTGGAATTTTGTTTCTCAATTTGTTCTTTCACTTGCTTGTGCAGTTTATGAACAAACTCAACCTTGGCATTTGCATCAAAATTCACAAACTCTTTTGACGGTATGGGTAACAAGTCAATAGGGGTTAAAGGATTAAAGCCATAAACAATTTCAAAAGGTGTGCAATTAGTAGTGCTATGAACAACCCTATTATATGCAAATTCTATAAATGGCAAACAATCCTCCCAAGTCTTAAGATTCTTATCAATAATAGCCCTAAGCATAGCAGTCATGGTTCTGTTAACAACTTCAGTTTGTCCATCCGTTTGAGGATGACAAGTAGTTGAATATACTAGCTTAGTTCCTAACTTACCCCATAAAACACGCCAAAAGTGGCTTAAAAATTTTACCTCACGATCACTAACGATGCTTTTAGGAATGCCATGCAATCATACAACTTCCCTAAAGAACAGGTCTGCAATATGTTTTGCATCATCAGTTTTGTGACAAGGAATAAAATGAGCCATTTTACTAAATCGATCAACCACAACAAAAATGCTATCATAACCTTTCCTAGTCCTAGGTAAACCTAAAACAAAATCCATTGATATATCAATCCATGGACCATTAGGAACTGGTAATGGGGAGTATAAACCATGTGGTTGAAGCCTAGACTTAGCTTGTTTACATGCTATGCAATGACCACAAACTTTATGAACATCATGTCTCATTTTAGGCCAAAAAAAATGTTCAGAGAGCATATCATAAGTTTTAGAAACTCCATGGTGTGCCATTAAACCACCTCCATGAGCTTCCCTCACAAGTAGCTCACGGATGGAACAAGATGGTATGCAAAGTTTGCCTTTTCGGAACAAAAATCCATCTAACAACAAGTAATTATCCACAATGAGTCCTTTTTCACAAGATTCAACAAAAGGAGCAAAGAACATGTCATGTTGATACAAATCCTTTATGTGTTCAAAACCCAACAACCTAGCATTCAAAGTATTGAGGAGGACATACCTTCGTGATAAAGCATCTGCTACAATGTTCTCCTTTCCTTGTTTATATTTTATGACATACGGGAATGTTTCAATAAATTCTAACCACTTAGCATGTCGTCTGTTGAGTTTATTTTGTACTCTCAAATGCTTTAAACTTTCATGATCCGTATGAATAATGAACTCCTTAGGCCAAAGATAATGTTGCCAGGTTTGCAATGCACGAACCAAAGCATAAAGCTCTTTGTCATAAGTTGGATACCTTAAAGATGCACCAGTCAACTTCTCACTAAAGAACATTAAAGGTCTTTGATTTTGCATTAATACAGCACCTATCCCTACTCCACTAGCATCACATTCAATTTCAAAAGTAGACTCAAAATTAGGTAATGCAAGCAAGAGAGCAGAACTCAATTTTTCTTTCAAAGTATTATAAGCAAGTTCTTGATCTTTTTCCCATATAAAGGATACATTTTTCTTAACAAGTTCATTCAAGGGTGAAGCAATTGTACTAAAATTTTTAATGAACCTACGGTAGAAACTTGCAAGACCATGAAAACTTCTTACCTCACTTGCATTTTTCGGTGTAGGCCAATCTTTTATAGCCTTCACTTTCTCCTCATCAACCTCAACACCATTAGATGAAACTACAAACCCAAGAAAGTTAACTTTTTTCATGCAGAAACTACATTTCTTTAAATTTACGTACAAACATTCGTTTCTTAAAGTAGTCAAAACATTGCGTACATGGGTAATATGATCATCTAAAGATTTAGAGTAAACAAGGATGTCATCAAAATAAACAACCACAAACTTACCTAAGTATTCTCGTAAGACATGATTCATTAGTCTCATGAATGTACTAGGTGCATTAGTTAATCCAAAAGGGATAATCAACCATTCATAAAGACCATACTTGGTTTTAAAAGTTGTTTTCCACTCATCCCCAATATGCATGCGAATTTGATGATAACCCGATTTTAAATCAATCTTAGTAAAAAGACTACATCCATGCAATTCATCAAGCATATCATCTAATCTGGGAATTGGATGCCTATACTTTATAGTTATCTTGTTTATAGCCCTACAATCAACACACATACGCCAAGAACCATCTTTCTTAGGTACAAGAATAACTGGAACAGAACAAGGACTCAAACTTTCACGTACATACCCTTTAGCAAGGAGTTCACTTACTTGCCTTTGTATCTCTTCAGCCTCCTTTGGATTAGTCCTATAAGCTG